>BJCM01264822.1:0-13309 GCA_018326385.1 Flaveria bidentis
GGGTTTCGGGCTCATGGGTTTGAGACTGAGGAGACTCAAGACCCATATTGAGGTCAAATGAGAAGGATGGTGAGACCTCAGACTGAGTGGGAGCCCATTGTTCCACTCTAGTCTTTTTGGATTGAACAGGAGGAGCTTGTTCAATCAGAGAAGATTGAACAAGGGTTCGTTTAGGGCGTTTGTGATATGTGATGGTAATGGGATGAGAAGGTAGGTTTGGCAATATGATGACAGTTGCTGGTGTGGGTTCATCACCTGTGGGGTTAACAGGGATGTCACCAAGAGCTATTTGCTCTGTCATACCTGGAAGCAGGGCAGTGTATCTTCCAGTGAAATTGGAGGACACTTTCTCAATGTCTTGAAGATGGTCAGCCTCATGTGACGGACAGTCAGAGTAGCTGCACAGATAAGTTGACTCTGGTCAAGTTCACAGTTGATTATGTATTGGAGAAATCTGGGATACATGAAGAATGTTTCCCCTGGGAGATTTCCCATGAGATTGTTCAACACAAATCTTGAGTAGTTGAATCTAAGGCTTCTCACTATTCCATGAACTAGTCACCCTAGTTCGTATGGAATTTGATCCCATCCCCCAGATTTATTGGACAGGCAATGAAGAACGACATGCAGCAGGAACTTCTAGTTGTATGAGAAGTTGAACTTGTAGACTGTGGACCTGCTGACGTCTCCACCATAATCTATTTGGATGTAGGTGTTGTCCAATTTTATTTTGGGAAACTCTGTGAGGGCACCTTCATCATGAAGCTCGAGATGCTCCCTGATGAGTTGCTCAGTAATGACCAACTCCTGGCCACAAATGCTCGATCAAATTACACGAATCCCATTTTGGGTTTCAATCTGACCGTTTTCCCAAAATTCAGCCATGTGATTAGAGTACATAGTAGGATTAACAGTCAGGGCAGTGTAATAGGATGATTGGGTAAGAAAGGAAATGATTTCAGAGAAGTCGACATCTCTTGAGGAATCAAGAAGGGCGACTTGATTGTGCTGAGGGTTAAGTGCCATTTGTGAAAGGTGAAGGTGAATGAATTTGGACTTGGGTGAATTGAGAATGAAGAAAGCTTTTAGGGCAGTAAAGTGTGGTAAGAAGATGAAAGTGAATAGTCGGGATTATTTAAAAGAGGGTGAAATGGCGGTAGAAGGGGTATGGATAAGATGATGTGATGTTTTAGTGGGAGATGTGACAGGGGCGGTAAGGTTTTAGTCTAGATAAATAATCCGACATCATTAACAAAATCTTTCCTTTTTATAGTGTGGGGCCCAAAAGATTCCCGTTACACAATAAAGTGTTTCTTACGAGTATAAACCAGTTCCGAAGGTAATTTGTCTTCCAAAGGCAATATTTACTTCTGAAGGTAGAATTATATTTCCGAGAGTAAAGCTTACTTTCTGAATGGAGAGTTTTTTGTGAGCTTCGGAAGTATATTTGATATGTAATCATACGCTTCTTCCGAGACTAAAACTCTTTCGAGAAGAAAATTTTCCTTGGAGGAATTTTGCTTTGGAAGATATGTAAAACATCTTCCAAGGGTTAATTCCTCTTCGGAAGAATTTATAATTAGTGAAAATTTCAGAGAGAGACCTTTTATAATAGGGCTTAGATTGCATTGACATAAGACATTACATATTTAAAAAAAGTTTTCAAAAAAGGTAGACTAATCAATGTTTATCATCCCAATGGCTGTAATGAGATACTTAAATATCTGTTCATCAAAAGCTTGGTGAACAAATCAACATATTGTTCATTTGAATCAACTTTGATTAGCTTGATTAGATTTTTCTCATGAATATCTCTAATGAAATGATACCTGATATCAATATGCTTTGTCTTGGAGTGCTACACCAGATTTTTAGTGATGGAGATAGCACTGTAATTGTCAATGTGGATAGGAGTGCTCATAAAGTTGAATCCATAGTCTACCATCTGGTTTTGAATCCACAACAGCTTAGCACAACAACATGCAACAGAAATGTATTCAACTTCAGTAGTTGATGTAGAGACACAGGATTGTTTCTTGCATTGCCATAAGATGATCCTTCCACCAAGAAATTGACATCCTCCTAATGTTGATTTCTTGTCAATGTTGCAGCCACCATAGTCACTGTCACAGTATCCATAGAGATTAAAATTGTTATTCCTTGGATACCAGAGACCTAATTTAGGTACTCATTTGAGGTATCTGAGGAGTCTCTTGGCAGCAGCTAGGTGAGACACGTTTGGAGCAGTCTGATATCTTGCACAGATGCATGTAGCAAACATGATATCAGGTCTACTTGTTGTGAGATACATCAGAGAACCAATAATTACCCTATACTGATGTCGATCAGTATCCTCCCCCTCAGAATTAGGACAGAGATTATGGTTTCTGGGTATGGGTGTCTTGGCTGACTTGCAATCTTTCATGTCAAATCTTTCTAAGATGTCATTGACATACTTAGATTGATTGATGAAGAACCCTTCCTTTATTTGCTTCACCTGAATTCCAAGGAAAAACCATTTTTCCCATGAAACTCATCTCAAACTTCTTCATGATGCTTTCAAAGTTTTTACACATTTGGTCGTTTGAGGACCCAAATATGATGTCATCAACATAGACTTGAACAAGCAAGATGTCCTTTCAAGACTTCATTATGAAAAGATTCCTATCAATGGTACCTTTAGTGTAACCATTCTTTAGAAGAAACTGAGACAAAGTATCATACCACAGCCTAGGTGCTTGGTGCAGCCCATACAAAGCTTTATCCAATTTGCACACATAGTTGGGGTGTTGTGGGTCTTCAAATCCTGAAGGCTAAAACACGTGGACTTCCCTATCTATATCCCCATATAGAAAGGCACACTTGACATCAAGTTGGTAGATAGTGAAATTCTTGGATGCAGCATAAGCAAGAAAGATCCTAACTGCCTCAAGTCTTGCAACAGGTGCAAAGACATCAGTATAATCGATTCCTTCCTCTTGAGTGTATCCTAGAACCACCGGTCTTGCCTTGTTCCTGATAATCAAGCTTCTGTCATCTCTCTTGTTTCTGAAAATCCATTTGGTGCCTATAGGTACTTGACTAGATGGTAGCTGACATAGGTTCCAAACCTTTTGTCTTTTGAATTAAAGCAGCTCCTCTAGCATCGATTCAACCCAGCTACTATCTTTCAAGCCATCTTCTACCTTCTTGGGTTCCATCTGGGATAAGAAGCATGAGTACAGGCAGAGATTCCCATGATGAGCCTGTCCTCTTGTTCTTACACCTTCAGAGACATCCCCTATGATGTTCTCAGTTGGATGAGTGTTGTGAATTCGTAAACGAGGAATCACTTCTAGTTGCAAAGATAAATCCAGATTGGGCATATTTTGCTCAGGAACTAGAACAAGTTCTTCACATGCCTTTGTGTCTTTTGATGAAAACTTAGGAAACTTTCTATTCACCCTTGAAGACCTGGACTGTATCCACCCAGATGACCAGGAGTACATGGAAATAGTCCAGCAGATAGCTCTTCTCACTCACAAACCCAAGAAGTTTTACAAGAGGACATGAAGGAAGTTTCCTAGCAATACAGAAGTGGAAAGTTTGGGCTGGATAAAAGCAAAGTCAAGTGTTGCAAGTGTAACCAAATGGGTCATTTTGCTACGGAGTGCAAGGAACCAAGGAAAAATGGTGGCCAAGTACAGACCAGACCAAACTACATTGAGAAAGCCAACCAGAATAAGAAGGGAAAGCAATAAGCTACAGTTGTTGTTGAAGAAGGAGGCTTTGACTGGAGTTTTCATATGGAAGATGCATCTCGAAACCAAGCACTGATGGTTGACCCTAATGAAGCAAAGGTATTGGAACATCTTTGTACACCTGAATGTATTGCTAAAGTTAATAGATACAGGTCCTACAACATAGAGATGAGATCTGATCTTGAGTCCTTAAATATCTTATAATATGATTTCAAAAGATTTAAAAATGACTATAAGTTAAAGATAGAGGACTTAGGGAAAACCATTTTAGTTCTTAAACATGAACACACCAACTACATGACTCAAATCAAAGATCTCATAACCAAGTTGACTGAATGCCATGTTGAGCTTGTGATCAGCAAAGCAAGGGCAGAAAAATGTGTTCTTGAAGAAAAGACCTTTAAAAACATTATAACCTCATCCTTGCATACAAAAGCTTGTTATCAAAATAAGCAGGGACTGGGATCTAGTGAAATAGCTCCTCCACACACAATCTTATCTGTAAGATCTCCTAGATGTGGAACTTGTGAAGATGAGCTTCCTCTCATAGACCCCTTGACTGAAGAGGATGAAGAAGTGATAGTGCAGAATGCCTCTGAGAAAAGTGAAGAAGAAGGTTTTAAGAAGGGTCACTATCCTTCTAAGGAGAGTAAGAAGCCTATGATGACTAAGTTTATGAGAAAGAACTTGATCAGAAAGATCAAGAGAAAAGCAAAGAAGGCTCAAGAGATCAAGGCCACTTTTGACTCTAAGCAGAAACAAGTTTTTATCTCTATAGGGTTTGAAGTGGTTAAAACTGAAGACATCAACTTGAATTCTAGTACAAAGAGTTCTGGTTGATATTCAAATCATCCCAGCATCAAGAAGAAAGCTTATTAGTTGTGTACCACTGCTACACACCCTGAACCATCTAGCTCCAAGTGCAGTCCTTACCCCAAAAGAACTGTCTCAACATCTACAAATATGAAGGTGGAGAGGGAAAGTGATCAAATTCAGCGTTGTTCTCAAAAGAAGGCTCTTAGGAAGAAGAAAATGAAATGCGTTATGTGTGGGAGTACTTCTCATCTTGCTAAGGATTGTTTTTACAATCCAAGAAGCATTCTCCATATGACCAAGTAAGAAACTTCTAAGAGTTCCAAGAAGAAACTAGATTTGGAAGGAATATCTGTTTCCTTCGGAAGCTCCAAAATGAAGATGAAGGCAAGTGGAAAATTGTATTCGGAAGAAAATTTGGTCTCGGAAGAAGGGAATACTTTCGAAGCACTGAAGCCTGCTGCGGTGATAGCAAGATCTTCCGAAGGCCTAGTCATCAAAACTTCCAAAGTCAGTAAAACTTCCGAAGTATTAAAGGTCAAATCTAAACTTCCAAAGGTGGTGTGGAAGTTCAAGAAAGACCAAGTGACTGAAATTTATCCATCAACAACAGCAAAGAATCCTCAAAATATGACTATAGGATCAATTACTATTTCATTACCTTCAACTTCTTTAGATAAACCCAAGACAAGCAAGGCTTAGGTTTCCAAATGTAACTAACCACCTCTTTTATGCAGGAACAACTCAACACAAACAAGAATGTTTGGATCATTGATAGTGGTTATTCTAGGCACATGACATGCAATAGGTCACTAATCCAAAACTTTGAGAAATTTGATGGAGGGCCAGTTGCTTTTAGAGGAGATAAGGGTGGTTACATATTTGGAAGGGGTAAGGTCATAAATGGTAAGTTCAACATTAAAAAGGTAAACTTTGTCAAGAATCTTGGATACAATCTTTTGAGTGTATCTCAATTTTGTGATCAGAGTCATAACATGCTTTTTACTGAGCATGAGTTCATTGTTTTCAAGCCTGGGGTGGCCATTCCTCATTAGCATATCTTGCTTAGAACCCCTAGGAAAGGGAACATGTACAAGATAGATCTGCAAGAAACATCTCCCTCAAGAAAAGTTTCATGCTTTATGTCTAAAGCAAATAATGATGAGTCTTTTCTCTAGCATTAAAGAATATGCCATGTAAACTTTAAGAACATGAATAAGCTAATTAAGAATGATATGGTAACTGGAATGCCAAAGAAAGAGTTTACAAGTGAAGACCATTGTGTTGCATGCCTCAAAGGGAAGCAACACAAGGTGTCTCACAAGCTAAAGGAAAGAAACTCCATCACTACTCCCTTACACTTGTTACATATGGATCTCTTTGGCCCCACCAGCGTAATGAGTCTAAGAAGGACCTCTTACTGTTTAGTGATCACAAATGACTTTACAAGATTCACTTGGGTCTTCTTTTTTATAACTAAGGATGAGACTCCAGAGATTCTGAAGAATTTCATCTTAAAGATTGAGAATCAATCGGATCAACAGGTTAAAACCATAAGATGTGATAAAGGAACTAAATTCAAGAACCAAATCTTTGATACATTTTTTAATGAAAAGGGTATTACAAGACAATATAGTGCTACCAGGACTCCTTAGCAAAATGGTGTTGCTGAGAGAAGAAACAGGACACTTATTGAAGCTGCAAAAACTATGTTGTCTGACTCTATGCTGCCTATCACCTTTTGGGTAGAGGCAGTCAATACTGCCTGCTATGTGTAGAACAAATTTTTAGTAGTTAAGACACATGGTAGACTCCTTATGAACTTTGGCACAAGAGGAAACCTTTCATTGGTTTTCTCAGGTCATTTGGATGTCCTTGCACCTTCTTGAATACCAAAGATCAAATAGCCACATTTGCTGAGAAATTAGATAATGGATATTTCATTGGGTACTCTTCCCAAGCTAAGGCCTATAGAGTATACAATCTCAGAACCAGGTTTGTTGAGGAGTTAGCCAATGTGACTTTCTATGAACACACGCCCAGTGTAACTGGTTCTAGTCCTAATTGGCTATTTGATCTTGATTTAGTTACCAACTGTTTTTAACAAATCTTATGAGAATGTTTCAGGATCTACAAATATTCTACCAACAGGTGATCCTGATCCAAGATTTGAGCTGACAAGACCTTCAAGCTATACAACTTTAGCTCCAGTCGTAACTAATTCTGCAAATGAAGTTTCTATCAGTGCAACAATGGCTAATTCAGTTGATACATATGAGATGCCTTCAAATTCTAGCTCTAAGGCTCAACAACCAGATAAAGAAGCTTCAAATGTAGAAGACCATGGTGGTGGTGAAAGTGATCAAGAATTTCTTGATGCTGACTACCACTCCATTGGAGACAACATCAATGATGTCACACACTTATTGGATCAAATCTCACTTGATAAGTGTGTTCATAAGGAGGGAGAAACATCAATGCTAGATCTAAATTTCTCTAATTTAGATCTTTCTCAGCAACTTGTTATGATCCCTCAGCTAACGATCCACAAGTCTCATCCCACCTCAAACATCATTGGAGATGTTGATTAATGGGTAAGAACAAGAGGACAAACCCATGATGCAAATAACTGTCTTCACTCTTGTTTCTTATCTCAGATAGAGCCTAAGTTAATTGATAAGGCTCTGAAGGATGGAAGTTGGGTTGCAGCTATGCAAGAGGAGTTGTTTCAATTCAAAAGGCAGAAGGTTTGGACCCTATGTCCTCTTCCTCATAGGAAGACCACTATAGGAACCAAATGGGTTTTTAGGAATTAGAAGGATGATAGAGGACTTATCATCAAAAACAAAGCTAGACTAGTTGTTCAAGGGTATACATAAGAATAAGGAATTGACTACACAGATGTTTTTGCTCCTATAGCAAGACTAGAAGTTGTTAGGATATTCTTGGCATTTGCTGCATCCAAGAACTTCAAGGTCTATCAACTTGATATCAAGTGTGCTTTTCTCAATGGGGTGATTGATGAAGAAATGTATGTCAAACTACCACCTGGCTTTGCAGATCCTGATCATCCTGATTATGTCTACAGGCTTGATAAGGCTCTTTAAGGGTTGCAACAAGCACCAAGAAAATGGTATGAGAATCTATCTCAATATCTCTGCAAGCATGGATACAGAAGAGGTACTATAGATGTAACTCTCTTCATCAAAGTATAAGGAAATGACTTAATGCTAGTTCAAGTGTATGTAGATGACATCATCTTTGGTTTAACTAATCCAAAGCTCTGTAAAGACTTTGAGAAGCTGATGAAGGATAGATTTGAAATGAGTGCTATGGGGGAACTCAATTTCTTTCTAGGAATTCAAGTGAAGCTAGTTGAAGATGGCATCTTCATAAGTCAGTCAAAGCATGTTCAAGACAAACTCAAGAGCTTCATCATGACTGACTGCAAGGTTGCTAAGACACCCATAGCAAGAAACCACTCCCTTGGGCCTGACCTTGAGGGGGAGTGTGTGGATGAACATCTCTACAGGGCTATAATTGGGTGTCATATGTATCTTACAGCTAGCAGGCCTGATATAATGTTTGCCATATATGCGTGTGCAAGATATCAAACCAACCCCAAGATGTCACATCTTATCACTATCAAAAGAATTTTAAGATACCTCAAGGGTGCCTCAACACTTGGCCTTTGGTTTTCAAAGAATTCTGACTTTAATCTGTATGCATATATAGATAGTGATTATGGTGGATGCAATACGACTGCAAATTCTACATCAGGGGGATGTCAGTTTCTTGGTGGAAGGGTTTTCTCATGGCAACATAAGAAGCAATCATGTGTCTCTGCATCAATTGTTGAAGCTGAATACATTGCTGCTGCAAGCTGTTGTGCTCAAGTGCTTTGGATTCAGAATGATATGCTGGACTATGGGTTCAACTTTAAAGAGACTCCCATTCACATAGACAACAATAGTGTCATCTCTATTACAGAAAATCATGTGCAGCACTCAATGACTAAACACATCAATATTAGGTATCATTTAATTAGAGATAACTTTGAAAAAGGCTTGATCAAACTAGTCAAGGTTAACACAAATGAACAATATGCTGATCTATTCACTAAAGCTTTTGATGAGCAGAGATTTAAATATCTCATATCAACTATTGGGATGATTAACTTGAAGTAGCTTTTTCTTAAAACTAATTCATATTATTTCTCAAATCTGTGTGTCCTAAGTTGTCTATTTCATCAACTTCATAAGCTCTTGTTTTCTTTAGAAAAAAATCCTTTTAGAAGATTTTCCTAAGATTTCGAAAATTTTGATCATTTCTATCATTCGGAAGATATGATTTTATTTTCGGAAGAAACTTATGCCTTTAAAACAAACAACTACATAAGTAAAATTTCCTTCAGAAGAAATATCTAAAATATCTTCTGAATCTTAATATTTTTCTTAAGTACTTGAATACTTTCAAGGACAACTTTCTTTCGAAGCAAATTAACTCTCGGAAGCTTTATTCTTAGTTGAATAACGTATCCAAGCCTTAATTATCTTTTGAAGCAAAATTTTCAAAACTCTTAGGAATCTTTTCCGAAGTCATTTTGGCTTCGGAAGCTTTTTATCAAAACTTCCGAAGACAAATTATCTTCGGAAGATTTTCGACATCCAAGAAAATTACCTTTTGAGTAAAAAGCAAACTATCTTTTCAGAGATGGGACCGACATCTGGATTTCAAAGTTTATCCTTTTTTATTAACTTTGTCTAAAATCTTCTTCACATATAAAATCGCATTTGTTCTCAAACGGTTCCCCTTCTCTCTTTATCATCTTCATTTTCTCCCAGACCTAAATTCTCAAACCTCTCTATAAAATCGCATTTGTTCTTCAGTTCCTTCACCTCTATGCTTTCGGAAATGACCAATCTCAACCGTAGAAAAGACCCAAACTTTTCCATGTAGTTACACAACCAACACAATCAGCTTGCTCTGTTACACTTTGAGAAAGATCCTCATTTCTTAGAGGTTTGTCGATTTTTGGTCTGTCAAACTATTCCACCTCCCTTACCATTGATCATGTTCTTTATGAGGATCATTTTCTTGATTTCTAGAAGACCTGTCAAGAGGTTATTCTAGATGGGGAGAAGGCACTGTTTGCCACAGTGCAGGGGAAAACATTCTTTATCACTCCAACCATCATAAACACCCATTTTCAGCTGGATGATGAGGAAGGTGAGTTGTCCTTTCCTAAGGAAGCAGTCAACCATTCCTTTGAGCAGATGGGCTATGAAGAAGGTTTTTTTGTCAAGACCTTCAGGAAATGGAAGGTCTCCTCCCGATGGAAGTACTTAATTCATGTGGTCATCAACAGCTTGTCCAACAAGCATAGGGGCTAGGACCAGATTCCTGAAGATCTCTCCTTCATAATGCATGGAATGGTTCAGGGGGTTAAGTTCAGGTATTCTCAGTTTGTTTATACAAATTAGCTTGCTAACTTGAACTCCTTAGAGTATTATATGTCTCCTATATATGTTCAGCACATTCTCAACTGTGAACTAGGCTCACAATTGAGGGAAACAAGTAATATTTTTAAATTGGAACAAATGAAGCCCGACATCTTTAAAACTTTGAAGAACCCAATTGTTTGCTTCTCTGGGATAGAAACAACCCTTGTACCTAAAATGTTAGAGCTCATCGCTCAAGGTGACAACCTAGCAACACAAACTAGTGTTGAACCCATACCTTCAAACTCTTAACCACCAAACAACCATAAATCACCCTCACCTACAAAAGAAAATCCAAACGAACCCCTACACAAGTTACTCAGTTTATGCAGGCCCCCACACTACTACTCACACATGAGGAAGTGGACGCTGGAGCTCTCACTTCTCCTAAGGAGCAAACCATTCCCATTACTTTAGCTATCAGTCCTGAGGTTCCTCATGCTCAGACTGATAAGCTCATTAGCCCAACAGCCTTAAGCCTTCACTCAGAGTCTTAACACTCTAGTGAACAACCATAAGGGGAAAGTTACCATCCCCAGCCTTTAGATCTCAACCAACCAATCCCTAGCCTTTATTTTTATGATGATGAAGACTTGAGATTCAGTGAGTATCACGTATCTTCTCTTCCCCCACTCAAAGAGAGATGAGTGCTCCTGCTTCTCCCTTGTTTAGCCCACATCATCTACTCACTGCTGAGGTGGATGTTCCTGACTCTACTCAGGAAGTCTATATGGAAGAGGCTCTCACTTCTGCAAGTGATTACATCTTTAAGACCCCAACCATGACAACTCAGCCCACTGATACTCGATCTGAAGTAGTCAATGAGGAGAGGAAAACCAACATCCTAGAATATCATACAGGTGGTAAGACTAAGGACTTTGGTCTAATTATCTCATCCCATAATGACTCTTCTGATGAAGAAGAGGGGAATCTAAGGCTAAAGATGCAAAAACTATAAAAAACATGCACCTATCTAGTCTTTAAAGTTAGTCACTTGGAATCTCTGGTGACTACCTTACACAACAGGGTCAATGATCAGCAACTTGAGATTTCTTATCTCAAGGAGAAACTAGCTAGGAGACCTTTAAGAAGAGCTCAACCAGAAACACAAGAACCTGTGAATGTGATTGACCTAACTCCTAGCTCACCTATGCAAGAGGGTGAAGCTACCAAAAGGGGGAGAAAGTCATTACAATTATAGAACATAGGAATTCTTCATAGAGCATGGACTTTGAGGACTCACCATCTTCACTTGCAACTACCCATACTCAGCAACTTCCTCAAGTTCACATTGATATGGACTCTATAGACTCTTTCATTCAAGGTATTTTTTAGGAAGGCATTCCAAGGGCTATGTCATCTCCACCTTAAGGAAGTTCCAATTACATCATAAGTTGGATGTATGATGCTAACAGAAGAGCCCTTATTCTTCAAAGAGTTCAAGGGCAAGAAAAAGTCTTCAATTTTCAGACCTTGAACTACTATGAAGGTTTTGACCTTATCAACATGCCACTTGTCAATCCAAGCCAATCTAGACAAGCTAACAATTTGGCTCAAAGGATTCAAGACATGATTACTGAAGAGTTCAGCCTTAGAAGGAGACAAAGGCAATTAGGCAATGTCATTGGTCAATTGGATGTTGAGGCAGACACTGAGATTAGCTTCAAAGAGAAAACCTTGACTAAAGGCCGAGTAATTGAACCTGAGAACCCTGTCACACCTACAACTGCTTCAGAAGTCCATTCGCTTGATGAGACACCTACTGGTGAAGGTGCATTTCAACCTCTCTCTAGCCAAAGCTTGGATGCTACACCAAGTAATAAAAGCCAAAGCTCTCTCCACCCTAAGTCACAAAGGTCTTGGAGTGATAAAGGGAAAAGGAAAATGACTCCTGAGGAGATTAAGGAGGAGGAGAGAGAGAGGAAAATGAATCTAAGAGAAGAAAGTTCCTCTGCTTAGTCTGCTGGCTTCATGGAAGCTGCAATTTGGGCTACTCCCAGAACATACACTTAGAATGATGAGTTGAGGGCAGTCAGGATTGCTTACTTATAGACCAGGAACTATGATATTGATAATATCATCTCCCTCTCCTTAAAAGAATTAAATGAACTGGCTGATATGGAAATGTCAAGAGAAAGGAAGGAGGCAGAGGATGCAAGATTGCTTCTTCAACTTAAGGAAGAAAAGAGACTGAAAAGGCTCTACAAACATGTTCCTACCCTTTCACCAGTTCAAGAAATTCTTGAACAAGAGGCTATGGCTCCACAAGAACCTTAGGTAGTCAAAGAAACTGATAGGATCAATATGATCAACTACCTGAGTGCCACATGCCTATATCAGGCAAATGCACTTCTTCCCTTGTTCTTTGAGTACATAGAGTTTGATTATCTTAAGCAGCTTGAACTTGAGGTACTCAAAAGAGAAAGACAACAAAGAGAAAGATGAGAGAAGAGGTTGCAAAGGAACGAGCCATCATCCAAAAGAGAATGAAAAAGTATGCTAACAGGTAGAGGATGATGAACTTCCTGAAGCTGTATGGATTCTCTGGAAGGAGACTTAGCCCTATGTCTTTATCTACTATGGATGAGCACATTAGGGTGGTCAAGCAGAAGATCAAAATAGAAGAACTTGTTGACTTACACTCCCTACCAAGTCAGGTCCCTCAAGAAGAGGAGGTTAAGGTTGAACCTTTTGAGACAACACAACCTGGACCTCATACTGAATCTCAGCAAGCTTCATCTTCTGATCCATAGTAGGGTTCTTTCCCCTCTCAATCTGAACCTGTGAGAGAGGAAAACCCAACTAAGCAAGACAAAGATGATCAACAAGGTGTTACAGGCCGGTCTTCTTAGTTAAAAAGTTCAAAGAGGAGAAAAATGATGGCTTCTAAACCAAAGTCTAAGAAAAAGAAGAAAGAGGCATCCATCTCCGAATCTCAAGATGAGTCAGAACATCTTGAGAATGTGCAACAAGAGGATGTTCCACCAACTCCAATCCAAGCAACTCCTCTGGCATTAGGAAGACCCATCTTGTCCTATACTTACTTTACTAATCTAGAAAGATGGCATGTCATCAGAGATCAAGGTGTCAAAGATGTCTACTCATGGGAAGACATGTTCAATCTGATGGGTTTTGTCATATGTAAAACACTAAGTTTAACCATTTAAACTTGAAAACGCATTGGATATATGGTTAGTAATCTGAAAATTTTCACCATTTCAAACATAAACAAAACCCAAGAACAAGGATCAAATA
>BJCM01264826.1:0-17457 GCA_018326385.1 Flaveria bidentis
TATCTTTGGGGCTGAAAATGTATTAAAATGGTTTTTACAAAGTTTATGTATGTTACCCGTATGTATTATGCAATGTTAAATGTTGATTCTTGGATGCTATAGGTTGTTCATCTTTAGAATAGCTATATTAAGCTTAGAACAAATGGGTTTGATGATTGGGTTTGAAAACATACTAGGAACATGATACACAGAAGGTTCATATGCCTAAAAATGCCATAGAAAGATCTAAGTGTGACTCATGCACCTGAACAGTAGCCCATGCGCCCAAAATTGCCTTAGATATGTTGCTCATACGCCTGAATAGTGGTCCATGCACCTAGAAATATTAGTCGGATGACTAAGTGTAGCCATGCGCCAAAGAGGCCCATGCGCCTAAGTGTTCATACACCCCAATAGTGCCCATGCGCCTGAATAGTTCATGCGCCTAAGTGATAAAATGATTAAGTGTTGGCTGATGCGCCTATATAGTGATGCAACGCTTGAACAGGGCTCATGCGCCCAAATAGTGTCCATGCGCCTAAGCACTTAGAAATTTTTACAGAATTTTCTAGGAGTTTGTGCTTTAGGGTTTTGACCAAGTTTGACTAGGATTATTAATGATGATGTTTCATGCATGACATGATTACTTATGATTGTTCCTTATTATTATTATTGCTATTATTATTATTACCTATAGTACGTGGCTTTACGAGGTATGTTTATTATCGTAACGTAAAGTATGTTCTAATAATAAAGATAAAGAGCAATAAAGAAAAGAAGAGGAACATTAATAAAATGTTAACAAGTCTTGCAAGCTTACAAGAGGGACACGACCGTGTTGTCGTTAGCTCAACTGTGCTGCGGGTTAGCTACCCTATTATGCACACAGGTCCAATCAATTGAGATTGGCAGGACCTTTGTAGCGTACCCTAGGTAATTGGGTCAGCCTTGTACACAGTACACAACACCCTTTCGAGGGATACAGTTGACCCTTTCGAGGGATATAGTTGACCCTTTCGAGGGATATAAATGGCCCATCACCCATTTTCCATCGCGCATATAGTTGGGATATTACTCATTGGTCCATACAGACAGTGAAATATAAAGATAAAATTTTACAGAACATACAAGGCATACAGTAAAGAGAACGAACAGTATTTGTTCATATAGTTAATGCGTGCTTGCATATACAGTAAAGAGTTGTATTTTACAGAAAAGAGTATTTTCATATACAACATATAGAAAGTATTTTATTACTTATAAAACTAGAGCTCACTCTGCAACGCTGACTTTTATACATTTTCTATTGGCAGGTAATTATTGTTGAGGATGGCACGAGGGTCAAGCTACTCGGCAGGGAAAGACTGACATCCATTCGTATTTTATGTTGCTGTCGTTTTGTAATGCAGTATAACAATTCTTTTGTAATCAGTTAAACAATGTTGTATTGCTCAACCACAGTGGTTTAAATGAAATGAATGGTTTTTGATAAATTATTTCAGCTGCTTAAGATTGTATAATTATAATGTTTAATGTTTTAATTGCTGTGATTGACCAACTGTGAGGTTTCCAATAACGGGGCCTTACACATCCATTACATACTCATGTTTCTGCTATAAGCGGGTGTGTGACACATTGTGTAAGGATTCCAATAAGTCTGATGCAGTCAAAAAATTTATAGATCCAAAGTCTCTCTACATGCATGCTCTAAGGTATTGAAGTAGAAATGCTTCGAAAGTTTTGTACCTCACACCTGAAATACTCTAAGTGTAAAATCTTTTGAAGCCAAGACCAATGTCTTCCGAAGCCAAATATGAATTCTTCTGAAGCCAATTTGTAAAGATAGATTTCTTCCGAAGACTTTTATGTACATGCTATTATCTAATGTACTTTTTCATAGAGCTAGACCACCTTTCCGCAACAACTTTATTTGACTCACCACTTTCACAAGGTCCATGCTTTTGGAAAACTATACATTGAGATCTTGAGTCTGAGCTTTCTACTTTATGTACTTTATCCTTTTTTGTAATATATTAGGATGTGATCTATGGCATGTCACAGTCACAAGTCAAAAGACAATCTTTCTTTTGACTCTACATTTGATTTTGTTGTCTAGTCTTATGTATCCAGCTGGCTTTCAAAGTATGGCGGATGTAGGATATAGTATATGTATCTCAAGAACTTGTAACTTTTCATTATGCTTTGTAAAACTTTGTAATAGGACTTGAGAAGCAATATACTGCATTTTTGAAAACCAAAATACTTGTGTTGCTATCTTGTTTTGTCTCTCTTTTACTTGTGTTCTTAGCATCTCTTATAGTAGTTAACCAGTTCCCTATTTGATTTGTTAAGTGTTCTAGAGAACTCTCCTCAGTTGTGTTATTGTGTTGTAAAGTGTATCACCCCTTCTAATGGTCATGCATTTGGTATCAAGGCCGGAAAAGCTCTTGATATAAGATCTCACCATCTTAAGATCCCTCACACACACAAAAACACTTAACAACTCAATTGGCAGCTATCACCAAGGTTGATATGGAAACTGGAACTATGATAAAGTTTCCATTGATCACTCCTGAAGACTTTGATACTCGGTGTCAAAGAATGGAAGGCTTTATCAAGTCTCAAAATTCCAGGCCGTGGGACTCTGTTATTAAAGGACCTTACATACCAAGCACCTCATCTGCTACTGGTGGTGGTATGATTCCAAAGGCTGTGGTTGATTTCTCTGATGAAGATAGGGAGAGAATAGAGATTGATCAAAAAGTCATGGAAGCCCTTCAAACTGCTCTTCCAAACTCCATCTACAGAGGCTTCAAGAAGTGCAAGACTACAAAGCAACTATGGGAAGCACTAAAGCTTATGTATGAGGGTTCAACTGAAGCCAAGGAGAACAAGAAGGATCTCCTCAAGCAGCAGTTTGAAAACTTAACCTTTAAAATAGGTGAGACCATGACTCAATAATACTCCAGGTATGTCAAGATTGTGGATACTCTAATGGATGTTGGAGTAATTCTTGAGAATGGAGACATTGTGAGGAAGTTTATGTCCTCTCTTCCTAGACAATGGACACATTACTGTGTTGTTATCAAGAGGACTGGGAACCTTAACACACTTACTCTGACTGAGTTGTATGGTATTCTCAGTGGATACCAGATGTAGATGAACACGCAAAACGCATCTGGTAACTCTCGCAATCAAATAAGTTCAGCTCTTCATGTGATTGAAAGGGATAACATAGAATCTCAACATCATATCATATGCTACCCTGAAAAATCATAAAAGGATCCATTCATCACCTTCCAAGAGACTCCAAGAGAAAGCTACACTCAAGGAAGTCCCTTCCAAGAGACAAGTTCTTCTCATGCTTTTGTCTCTGCTGATGAATCCACATCCAACTTTCTCTTCAGCCTTGAAGACTTGGACTGTATCCATCCAGATGACCTGTAGTATAAGTATTTAGTTTAGCAGATGGCTCTTCTCACTCACAGAGTCAAGAAGTTCTACAAGAGGACATGGAGGAAGTTTCCTAGCAATGCAACTAGTGGAAAGTTTTGGTTGTATAAAAGCAAGGTAAAGTGTTACAACTATAACCAGATGGGACACTTTGCTAGAGAGTGCAAGGCAACAAGAGCAAATGGTGGCCAGACTCAAGCCAAACCAATCTACACTGAGAGAGCTCCCCAAAATGAGAAGCCAAAGCAGCAAGTTGTAGTTGCTGTTAAAAAAGGAGGCTTTGACTAGAGCTTCTAGGTGGAAGATGCATCTCCAAATCAAGCACTCATGACTGACCATGATGAAGCCAAGGTATTGGAACATCTTTGCACTCTTGAATGTATTGCTAAAGTTAATAGATACAGGTCCTACAACTTAGAGATGAGATCTGATCTTGAGTCCTTAAATATCTTAAAATCTGATTTCAAAAAGGCTGAAAATGATTATATGTTAAAGATAGAGGACTTAGAGAAACATGAGCACACAAATTATAGGACTCAGATCAAGGATCTCATAACCAAGTTGACTGAATGCTAGGCTTAGCTTGTGATCAGCAAAGCCAGGGTAGATAAATGAGTTCTTGAAGAAGATACCATTAAGAACATGATATCCTCATCCATGCATGCAAAAGTGTGTTATCAGAATAAGCAGGGACTGGGATCTTGTGAGATAGCTCCTCCATACATAGTTTTGTTTGTAAGATCTCCTAGGTGTGGAACTTGTGAAGATGAGCTTTCCTTATGAAGAGGAGATGATGAAGAATGGCTCTGAAAGGAGTGAAAAGGATCATTCTAAGAAGGGTCATCATCCCTCTGAGGAGAGTAAAGCTTTTAGGATGACCAAGTCCAAGAGAAAGAACTTGATTAGAAAGAGCAAGAGAAAGGCAAAGAAGGCTCAAGAGATGAAGGCTACCTTCAATTCTACACAGAAACAAGTCTTTGTTTCTATAATATTTGAAGTGGTTAAAGTTGAGGACACAAACTTGAACTCCAACAAGTGTTCTAGTTCATCTCTAAGTCATCCCATCATCATGAAGAAGGTTGATAAGTTGTGCACCACTGTTGTACAACATGAACCATCAAGCTTCAAAGGTAGTTCTAATGCCACAAGAATTGACACATCATCTAAGAAGATGAAGATAGAGAGTGAAAGTGATCAAGTTCAGCCTTATTCATAAAAAAGACTCCTAGAAGGAAGAAAATGGAATGTGTTATGTGTGGGAGTACCTCTCATCTTGCTAAAGATTGTATTTACAATCCAAATAGTACTCTCCACATCACAAAGAAAGAAACTTCTAAGAGTCGGGAGAAGAAGAAGAAAGCTTCGAAAGGAAAATTTGTTTCCTTTGAAAACTCCAAAATAAAGAAGAAGACAAGTGGAAACTTGCATTCGGAAGAAACTTTGGTCTCGAAAGAAAGGAATACTTCTGAAGTACTAAAGCCTGCTGCAGTGAAAGCAAGATCTTCCGAAGGCCCAATAATTAAAACTTCCAAAGTCAACAAAACTTCTGAAGCATTGAAGGTCAAGTCTAAATTTCCAAAGGTGATGTGGAAGTCAAAGAAAGACCAAGCGACTGAAAGTTCTTCATCAACTTCAGCAAATGATCCCTCCAGCATGACTATAGGATCAATTACTGTAGCATTGTCTTCAACTTCTTTTGATGAGCCCAAGACCAATGAGGCTTGGGTTTCCAAATATAACTAACCATATCTTTTATGCAAAAAGAGCTCAAGACAAACAAAAATGTATAGATCATTGACAGTGGTTGTTTCAGGCACATGACAGGTAATAGGTCATTTCTACAAAAAATTGAAAGAATTGATGGTGGACCAGTTGCTTTTAGAGGAGATGTTGGAGGTTACATTACAGGAAGGGGTAAGGTCACAAATGGTAAACTCAGCATTGAACAGCTAAGTTTTGCCAAGGAGCTTGGGTATAATCTTCTGAGTGCATCCCAATTTTGTGATCAAAGTCATAACATGCTCTTTACTAAGCATGAGTGCATTGTTCTCAAGTCCGAGGTGGTTGTTCCTCATGAGCATATCCTACTCAGAGCCCCAGGAGAGGGAACATGTACAAGATGGATTTTCAAGAAACATCTCCCTCAGGAGAAGTTTCATGCTTTCTATCTAAAGCAAATAGTGACGAGTCTTTTCTTTGGCATAAAATAATATGTCATGTAAACTTTAAAAATATGAATAAACTATTAAAAATGATTTGGTAACTGGAATTCCAAAGAAAGAATTTACAAGTGATGACCATTGTGTGGCATGCCTGAAAGGAAAGCAACACAAGGTATCTCACAAGCCAAAGGAAAGAAATTCCATCACTACTCCCCTACACTTGTTACATATGGATCTCTTTGGCCCCACTAGTGTAATGAGTCTAGGAAGAACCTATTAATGTTTAGTGATCACAAATTACTTTACAAGATTCACATGGGTCTTCTTCCTTAGAACTAAGGATGAGACTCTTGAGATTCTGAAGAATTCCATCTTAAGATTGAGAATCAATGTGATCACAAGGTCAAAACCATAAGATGTGATCAAGGAACTGGATTCAAGAACCAAATCCTTGATACGTTTTGTGATGAAAAGGGTATTACAAGACAATATAGTACTCCCAGGACTCTTCAGCAAAATGGTGTTGCTGAGACGAGAAACATTACACTTATTGAAGCTACAAGAACTATGTTGTTTGACTCTAAACTGCCCATCACCTTCTAGACTAAGGCAGTCAATACGGCCTGCTATGTGCAAAATGGAGTTTTAGTGGTTAAAACTCATGGTAAGACTCCATATGAACTTTGGCACAAAAGGAAACCTTTCATTGGTTTTCTTAGGTCATTTGGATGTCCTTGCACCATCTTGAATACCAAAGATCAAATTGCCAAGTTTGCTGAGAAATCAGATGATGGACACTTCATTGGATACTCTTCCCAAGTTAAGGCTTATAGAGTATACAGTCACAAAACTAGAGTAGTTGAAGAGTCAGCTAATATGACTTTCAATGAGCACACTCCCAGTGTGAAAGGTTCTAGTCCTGATTGGTTATTTGATCTTGATTTAGTTACTAATTATTTTAACAAATCTTGTGAGCATGTTTCAGGATCTACAGACATACTACATACAGGTGATCCAAATCTAAGATTTGAGCTAAGAAGACCTTTAAGCTACACATCTTCAACACTAGTGGTAACAAATCCTACAAATGAGGCTTCTACCAGCACATCAATGACAAATCCTGCTGATCCCTCTACAGTGTGTTCAAATTCTAGCTTAGAGGTACACAACTCAGTGGAAGGAGCTTCAAATGTTGGAGAGCATGTTGGTGGTGACAATGATCAAGAATTTCTTGATACTGATAACCACTCCATTGATAAAAACATCAATGATATTACACACTCAATAGATCAAGTTAATCTTGATAAGTGTGCTAATGTGGAGAGTGATTCCTCATTACCAGATTAAAATTTCTCTAATTTAGATCTGTCTAAGCAACTTGTTGTGATCCCTCAGCTAAGGATCCACAAGTCTTACCCTTCCACGAACATCATTGGAGATGTTGATACAGGGGTAAGAACAAGAGGACAAACCCATGATGCAAATGTTTGTCTTTATTATTGTTTCTTGTCCCAGATAGATCCCAAAAAAATTGGTGAGGCTCTAAAGGATGGAAGTTGGGTTGAAGCTATGCAAGAGGAACTGCTTCAATTCAAAAGGCAGAAGGCTTGGAACCTATGTCCTCTACCTTATGGGAAGACTGCTATAGGAACCAAATGGGTGTTCAGAATAAGAAGGATGATAGAGGACTTGTCATCAAGAACAAGGCCATACTAGTTGTTCAAGGATATACTCAAGAAGAAACAATTGACTACACAGATGTCTTTGCGCATGTAGCAAGACTTGAAGTTGTTAAGATATTCCTAGCTTTTGCTGCATCCATGAACTTCAAGGTTTACTAGCTTGATGTCAAGTGTGCTTTTCTTTATGGGGTGATTGATAAAGAGGTGTATGTCAAACAACCACCTGGGTTTGCCAATCCTGATCATCCTGATTATGTCTGCAAGCTTGATAAGGCTCTTTATGGGCTGCACCAAACACCAAGGAAGTGGCATGAGACCATATCATAGTATCTCTATCAGCATGGCTACAAGAGAGGTACTATTGATGGAACTCTCTTCATCAAAGGAACAGGAGATGACATTATGCTAGTTCAAGTATATGTCAATGACATTATCTTTGTGTCAACTAATTCAAAGCACTGCAAAGACTTTGGAAAGTTGATGAAATACAAGTTTGAAATGAGTGCCATGGGGGAACTCATTTTCTTTCTAGGAATTCAAGTGAAGAAATTTGACAATGGCATCTTCATAAGACAGTCTAAGTATGTTCAAGACATACTTCAAAGATTCAACATGACTGATTGTAAGTTTGCAAAGACATCCATAGTCTAAAACCATTCCTTTGGACCTGATCTTGAGGGGGAGTGTGTTGATGAGCATCTATTCAGGGCAATGATTGGGTCTTTTATGTACCTCACAGCTAGTAGGCCAGATATCATGTTTGCTACATGCATCTGTGCAAGATATCAAGCCAACCCCAAGATGTCACACCTAATCACTATCAAAAGAATTCTAAGATATCTCAAAGGTTCTCCATCACTTGACCTTTGGTATCCAAAGAATTCTGACTTTAATTTGTATGCTTATGTAGATAGTGACTATGGTGGTGCAACATGACTGCAAAGTCTATATCAGGGGGATGTCAATTTCTTGGTGGAAGAATAGTCTCCAGGCAATGTAAGAAACAATCTTGTGTATCTGCATCAACTGCTGAGGCTGAGTACATTGCTGCTGCAAGCTGCTGTGCTCAAGTACTTTGGATTCAAAATCAGATGTTGGACTATGGATTCAACTTCAAGGAGACTCCCATCTACATAGACAACAATAGTGCTATCTTGATAATAGAAAATCCTGTGCAGCACTCAAGGACAAAGCACATCAATATCATGTATCATTTGCTTAGAGATAATTTTGAAAAGGGATTAATCAAACTAGTCAAGATTAACACAAATGAACAATATGATGATTTGTTCACCAAAGCTTTTGATGAACAAAGATTCAAACATCTTGTATCAGCTATTGGAATGATTAACTTTGAGTAATTTTTCTCAACACTTGATCATATTATTTCTAATACCAATGTATCCTAAGTTGTCTAGTTTATCACCTTAATAAGCCCTTTGTTCTCTTTGGAAGTAAAATCTTTTTAAATTTCATTCCTTAGATTTTTTAAAATCTTGATCTTTTATCCTTCGGAAGATTTAAAATTACCTTCAGAAGAAACTTATGTCTTAGAAAACAAATATCTACTTAAGTAGTTTTACCTTCGAAAGAAATTTCTGAAATATCTTCTGAAGCTTAACATCAACTTAAATACTTGTATGTTTTATAAGAACAAATTTTCTTCCGAAAGCAATTTCTCTTCGGAAGTTTTTATTCGTCATAGAATAAAAACTCTGAGTTCTAAATCTCTTCCGAAGAAAAATTCTCAAAAATCTTTGAAATATCTTCTGAAGTCAATTTGCCTTCGGAAGCTTTTCTTCAAGAACTTCCGAAGCAAAATAACCTTCGAAAGATTTCTTGACTTCCAAGAAAACTACTTTTTCATAGGTGGGACCGAATTCCAGATTTTAAAGTTTGTACACTTTCATTAACTTTGTCTCATATTGTTTTCACATATAAACCTAATGGTTTCCCCTCTTTTTCACTATCTTCTTCATCTACATTTCTTCTCTAACCTAAATTCTCCCAAACCGCCTTTGTTCTTCATCTTCCTTCACCTTTAAGCTTCTCAAAATGTTCAATCTAAACCACAAAAACAACCCTGATTTCTCCATGCAACTTCACAAGCAACACAATCAGGTTGCTCTGTTGAACTTTGAGAAAGATGATAGTTTCTCAAAGGTTTGCCATTTTCTGGCTTTGTCTAACTACTCCTCCTCCCTTACCGTTGATCCTACTATGTATGAGGATCATTTGCTTGAATTTTGGAAGACATGCTAATAGGTCATTATGGATGGGGAGAAGGCACTGTCTGCATAGTGCAGGGGAGGACAATCTTCATCACTCCGGTAATCATCAACAATCATCTTCAATTGGATGATGAAGAAAGTGAGTTGTTCTTCCCAATGGAGGTTGTAAATCATTCCTTTGATCAAATGTGCTATGAGGGAGATTTCTCTGTAAAGACCTTCAGGAAAGGGAAGGTCTCATCCCAGTGGAAATACCTGCTTCATGTGCTTATCCATAGCTTGTTCAACAAGCATGGAGGGTCGGACCAGATTCCTGAAGATCTCTCCTTCATAGTGCATGGAATAGTTCAAGGGATCAAGTTTAGGTACTCTCAATTTGTTTATAAAAATTTACTTGCTAACTTGGACTCCTTAGAGTATTACATGTTTCCTAGATATGTTCAATACATTCTCAACTGTGAACTAGGCTCACAGTTGAGGGAAACATGTAATATCCTTAAATTGAAACAAATGAATCCTAACATCTTTAAAATCTTGAAGAAGCCGACTGTTGGTTTCTCAGGGGTAGAAATAGCCCTTGTCCCCAAAATATTAGAGCTTATTGGTTAAGGTGACAACCTAGCAACATAAGCTAGTGTTGAACCCACACCTTCTACCTCCCAACCACCAAAAAGAACTCGAATCACCCACACTTACCAAAGAAAATCCAAACGAACCCCTACTCAAGCTATTGAGTCTGTGCAGGCTCCCATACACTCACCCGTACAGGAGGAAGTGGATACTAGATCTCCCACTTTTCCTGAGGAGAAAACCACTCTCATTTCTTCAAGAATCAGTTATTAGGTTCCTCATGCTCAGCCTGATGAGCGCACAAGCCCAACTGCCTTAAGCCTTCACTCTGAGTCTCAACACTTAAGTGAACAACCTTCAGGGAATAGTTACCATCCCTAACCTCTAGACTTAAATCACCCAATCCCAAACCTTGACTTCTATACTGATGAAGATTTAGGTTTCAATAAGTACCATGAGTCTCTCTACTCCTCCCCTACTCAAAGAGAGATGAGTGCTCCTGAGTCACCTATGTCTAGCCCATATCAGTCACCCATCACTGAGGTGGATACTTCTGAACCTGATTAGGATATCCATATGGAAGAGGCTCTCACTTCAGCAAGTGATTACATCATTAAGACCTCAACTATGGCAACTCAGCCCATTGACACTTCAACTGAAGTTGTTATTGAGTAGAGGAAAACCAACAGCCAAGAACTTCATGCTGGTGGTGAGAGAGAATACTTTGGTCCAATTCTCTCCCCCCCCCCCCCATGATTCTTCTAATAAAGATGAGGGGAATCTGAGGCTAAAGGTGCAAAAACTGTCAAAAACATGCACCTACCTAGTCTCCAAGGTTAGTCATCTTGAATCTTGGGTGACTACCTTGCAAAACAGGGTTAATGATTAGCAATTTGAGATATCTTATCTTCAGGAAAAACTAGTTGGGAGACTTTTAAGAAGAGCTCAACCAGGAACACAAGAACCTGTGAATATGGTTGATCTAACCTCTACCTCACCTATACAAGTGGGTGATGCTACCAAAAGGGGGAGAAAGTCATCATAGACACAAAAACTAGGAGTTCTTCACAGAGCACTGGAGCTTATATAAATAAAGCGGCGATACGAATCAGTTACTGAAAACCAAGATATGGGCATAAATAAAATCAAACTCTTTGCTCGTGAATATGCGATGTGCCTAACTGAACGTTCAAGATTGGATTCAGAAGCTGAGGCGACCGGAAGGGAGATGGACATTAAGGACTCACCATCTTCACTTGCAACTGTCCATACTCAGCAACATTCTCAAGTTCACATTGATGTGGACTCAATAGACTCCTACATTCAGAGTCTTTATGAGGAAGGTATACCAAAGCCAGAATCATCTCCACCTCAAGGAACTTCCAACTACATCATATGGTGGATGTTGAGGCAAACCCTAAGATTAGTTAACAGAAGAGCCCTTATTCTTCAAAGAGTTCAAGGGCAGCAAGAAGTCTTCAATTTTCAGACCTTGAACTACTATGAAGGTCTTGACCTGATCAACATGCCACTTGTCAATCCAAGCCAATCTAGACAAGCTAACAGGCTGGCACAAGGGATTCAGGACAGAATTACTGAAGAGTTCAGTCTTAGAAGGAGACAGGCAATCAGGTAATACTATTGGTCAATTGGATGTTGAGGCAGACCCTAAGATTAGCTTCAAAGGGGAAACCTTGACTGAAGGGCCAATGGTAGAGCCTGAAAGCCCTATCACACCTATAACTACTTTAGCAATTCATTCCCTCAGTGAAGCACCTGCTGGTGAAGGTGTATCACAACCTCTCTCTGGGCAGAGCTTGGAGGCTACACCAAGCAATAAAGGCCAAAGCTCTCTCCACCCTGAGTCACAAAGGTTTGCGAGTGACAAAGGGAAAAGGAAAATGACTTCTGATGAGATTGAGGAGGAGAAGAGAGAGAGGAAGAGGAAACTAAGGGGAGAAAATTCCTCTGGGTCTGCAGGATTTATGGAAGCTGCAATTAGGGCTGCCCCAGACCAAACACTCAAGATGATAAGTTGAGGGCAGTCAGGATTACCTACCTGCAAACTAGGAACTATGACATTGATGAGATTAAATCTCTCCTCTTAGAAGAGCTTAATAAACTGGCTGACATGGAATTGTCAAGAGAGAGGAAGGAAGCAAAGGATGTGAACTTACTTCTTCAAATCAAAGAGGAGAGGAGACAAAAGAGATTATACAAGCATGTTTCCACTCTCTTAATAGTTCAAGAAACACCTGCGCAGGAGGTTGTGGCTCCACAAGAACCTCAAGTAGACAAAGAGACTGGTAGATTCAATATGATCAACTACTTGAGTGCCATAGGCATACCAAGCATCTGCACTTCTTCCCGTGTCCTTTGAGTACATAGAGTTTGATTATATCAAATAGCTTGAGCTTGAAGTACTCAAAAAACATAAGGAAACAAAGAGAAAATTAAGGGAAGATGCTGCAAGTTCAAGGGCCATCATTCAGAAGAGCATGAAGAAGTCTGCTGAAAGACAAAGGATGATAAGCTTCTTGAAGTTGTATGGATTCCCCGGAAGGAGACTTGGCCCTATATCTCTATCTACTATAGATGAGCACATTAGGGTGATCAAGCAAAAGATCAAAAGAGGAGAACTTATTGACTTACACACCCCACCAAGTCAAGTCCCTCAAGAAGTGGAGGTTAAGGTTGAACCTTTTGAGACAATACAACCTAGACCTTCTACTGAGCCTCAGCAAACTTCATTTTCTGATCCACAGCCAGGTCAAACTCCCTCTCCTTCTGAACCTGTATAGGAAGAACACCTAACTAAGCAAGACAAGACTGATCAACAAGGTGCTGCAGACCAGTCTTCTCAGTTAAATTCATCAAAGAGGAGGAAGTGGATAGCTTCTAGAACAAAGTCAAAGAAGAAGAAAAAGTCTAAACCATCCACCTCCAGACCTTAGGTGAGTCAGATCAACTTGAGGAAGTACTTCTAAGAGACATATCTTATCCTGGACCTTCACAACTAATCCAGAAAGATGGCATGTGATTAGAGATGAAGGTTGTGAGTATATCTACACATGGCAAGACTTATTCAACCTACCTCTGCATGATCTCTTTGACATGAGAATGTTTACACATGGCAAGACTTATTCAAATGTTTTGGTAGCATCAGCCTAGGGGGAGTTTGTAAGGATTCCAATAAGTCTGATGTAGTCAAAAAATTCAAAGCATCCAAAGTCTCTCTGCATGCATGCACTAAGGTACTAAAGTAGAAATGTTTCGGAAGTTTTACACCTCACACCTGAAATACTCTAAGTGTCAAATCTTCTGAAGCCAAGACCAATATCTTCCAAAGCCAAATATGAAGTCTTCCGAAGCTTCAGAGACAAAGTCTTCCGAAGCCAATTTATGACAACAGATTTCTTCTGAAGACTTTTATGTACATGATATTATCTGATGTACTTTTCCATAAAGCTGGACCACCTTTCCGCTGCAACTCCATTTGAATCACCAACTTTCACAAGTTAGTGAAAAGGTCATGCTTTTAGAAAACTGTATATTGAGGTCTTGAGTCTGAGTTTTCTAATTTATGTACTTTATTCTTTTTGTAATATATTAGGATGTGAGCTATGGCATTTCATAGTCACAAGTCAAAAGGCAATCTGTCTTTTGACTTTACATTTGATTTTGTTGTCTAGTGTTATGTATCTAGCTGGCTTTCAAAGTATGGCTGGCTGGGATGTAGTATATGTATCTCAAGAACTTGTAACATTTCATTATGCTTTGTAACACTTTGTAAAGAACTTGAGAAGCAATATATTGCATTCTTGAAAAACCAAAATACTTGTGTTGTTATCTTGTTTTGTCTCGCTTTTACTTGTGTTCTTAGCATCTCTTATAGTAGTTATCAGTTCCTTATTTGATCTGTTAAGTGTTCTAAAGAACTCTCCTCAGTTGTTTTGTTGTGTTGTAAAGTGTATCACTCCTTCTAATGGTCCTTCACATTGGTATTTGAATGTGGTTTGAAAAATAATATGCTAGATCACACATCAATGATTTTTCTCATGGTTAACCAAAGAATGATGTCTTAAATTAGAATAATAAGGATTTAAGGACGAGACATGAATTAGAGTTTCAATTGGGATTTAGGTTTAATAAAATTGTTTAGATAAAATAATGTAATAAATAGAATAAATTTATCAAGTAATTAAGATGGAAATGATAATTAATCATTAGTGAAATTGAATAATTAAATTTTACTTAAAAATTTAATTTATAATAATTAATTTAATAAAGGTTGAGTATTAAAGTGTGAAAAAGAAATATTAATATAATAATTAATTATAAAATAACTTGATAAAAATAATTAACTTGATAATTAATTATTAAGTTGCATTTGAAATAACTTGATTTTAAACAAAAAGATAAGTTTGAAATAATATATGTTTAACTTTGAATAACTTTTATAAAGTATAAAACTTTGTAAAATAATTTATAATATTTTTATAAAATATTTAAACCTTCTAAATAAAATAAAATAAATTTTAATTTATAAAGTATTCAAAATTGTTTAATAGATTCTAAATTAGTTTTATTTAATAACATAATTTTTACATCAATTTAATAATAAAAAAATTATTTCTTAAATTATAATAATAACAAAAATGGATTTTAAAAAATATGTGGAGTAACCGGGTTGAACTCAGGACCCCTACTGTGTAAGATTACGGGGAAACTGGCTAAGCTAGATCCCAAATTTGAAATAAGTCTGATAGAAAATTATATAGAGAGTTTTATAAAAAAAATCCCCAAATTGCATAAACCCTAAAATTAGGTTTGATCCAAATTGAATATTAAATCGATGATTTTGATCACATTAAAATAGGGCTTTAATTCCCTATGTGAAATTGAGTATACATGTGTGTTTTGACTTACTTGATGCAATGCTAATTTGATAAGAATCAAGCAAGAACAATGTGTATATATATATATGAACCCGATCGAGGTATAAATATAGATGATGATCAGATTAGTCACTTGAGAAGCTTATTTAGTTGTTTAGGATGAGAATCCATTGATTAATTTCAGTTTAAATTGCTCAGAAAGGGGTGTTCAACTGAGTTGTAGGTCGATAAAGAATATGATGATTGGACTTAATGTGAGCATGTGTTTTAGGTGGAATTGAGAGTTCAAAAATAGGTTAAAGGTGCTGAATAAAATGTTTCCCCTCAATTATATAGGTATCATCTGACCTAAGTCGAGTCAATCGGTTTCAATTATTGGGGTTTCGAGTATGATTCTGGAGCAATTAAATAGGTTTATTCGTAATGATTTGTGTGGTTGAATCAGACTTGACTACAAATGCCTTTCATTTTGATAATTCAGTCAATTGATAGGAATTTGAGTTTGTTGGTCCATTTGATCGTATTACAGTACAAATGAAATGAAGAATCGTTCAATATCAAACACACAAACTAAACAAGATGAACAATGAAGATTGAACACAATAACAACTCATTCAATAATAAACAATGAAGATCATAACATTCAATAACAACAAAGCACAATGATATTTTTGTGTAAAAATTGCTTAGAAATGGTAACTTGCAACGAGGATCAACGATTAGGGTTTTGCAAGCTTACCTCCAATGATAATGATAAAAAAACTATATATAGCAGTCTTAGTTTCGCAGACAGTTTCGCTGTCTGCGAAACTATTCTGCCGAAACTATAGTTTCGCCCGGTAGAAACAGTAGTTTCGTCGAGCGAACTAATCAGCTGACTGTAATTTCGCTCACAGCTTCGCTGGACTGCAAAACTACATAAATCTAATTACATACATAAGGAAACTAACAAAATACCTATTACAAGCAAAAGTAAACAATCTAAACTAAGGTGAGTCCAACCTATACATGATCTCCAATACTCCCCATAGGTTGGAACTTACCACCTTCACTCGTCTTGATGTATCTTTTCAGCTCCACTGTCCTCCGTTGCCTTTGATTTGTCTTCAGCACCTCCTGCAACAACTTCCTCGGGGGCTTCAGCACATGATTCTCCATGGTCTCTTCCTGCTTCATGAGCCCCTCCGGGATGAGCACTCCCTTACTCAAACTGCCTGGCTAAATCCTGTATGTCCATGTTTAGATCATCTTGTGCCCTTACTCTCTCTGCTAGTCTCTTCACCTCTACCCTCACACCTTTGATCTTATTTTCCACAATCATAAACAGACAGGCTTCCTTCCTCATCTCATCACCTACACCTGTTTTGATATGATTCTTGCACAGAACCAGCAGGTCTTCATCACAGAAGCTAAAAAGTTCTATCGGATCAAAGACTTTGAACTCAACACCATTCTTCACTCTGATGATTGCCTCCCCCGTATTGTTATCATAAAACCACTTTTCGAGATTTTGTAGTTGTTGGGGGAGGGGATCTGCCAATCTGACCCTATTCACGGTCTTTGGGGGTTTCACCCTTAGTACAATCTTTCCCTTGCCAGTCTCCCAATCCTTGTCTCTCTTTGATCGTTTCCTCTCAACCTTCATGTATCCAAAAGACTCAAAGTTGTCATTTAGGCCATTCTGAATCTTTTTCTCCAAAAGTGAGGCTCGTTCACTCAGATTTGCATTTAGTAATGGCAGATCCGCCAACCGCCTTAGATCCCATTTAGGCAAGGTCTTGAATGCCTTCCTCTTATGCATGTAGCTGATTCCACCCCCTCTCCTCTTTGTCATGAACATTTTGAGGTCGGGGTTATAGCACCAACTTATAATCCTCTTATCAGCCTCCTTCTTACTCAACCCTTACATGTGTTAGAAAAGGGGAGTTAGTTCTTCTGGCTCTTTCTTTTTAACAAACCATTCAGCTTTATCCATCTCAAAGACATCTTCATCAAGCACTCCCTTCTTGGCTACATATATCAATGGCCTCTCATCAACTTCATAGAATTCTCGTTCAGAATCATAATCTACTAGTTGTTCATCATCCTTTTCTTCATCAACTAGTCCCTTTCCTTTCTCACCATCTCTATCAACCGACTTCTCCCTCACCACCTTTTCTCCAACCAGATTCTTTTCAACATCAAATCCCATGTTTATAAACCCAGCCTCCAGAATTTCCTCCTCATTTTCCCTACCTTCATTTGCATGTCTTATCTCAGGATCTTTAGCACCAGTAGATGTTGCACCAGATGTGCCCTCTCCTGCCCTAGAGGAAATACCCACGTTCAAGAACGGGTATTTAGCAGTTTCAGTTAAATCATCTAACTCAGATTGAGTTAGTTGATTGGGCAGGCCAGCAGCAGCTTTCAGTTGACCAACTTCTTCAATCAACTTCTTTATCAGTGAGTTTTGATGTACCAACAACTTCTTCATTCCCTCTAT
>BJCM01264830.1:0-14450 GCA_018326385.1 Flaveria bidentis
ACCAACTTACATAAGTTGGTGAAAAAGTCCATACTTTTGGTAACTGTACATTGAGGTCTTGAGTTTGTGTGTTCTACTTTATGTACTTTTATCCTTTTTGTAATATATTAGGATGAGTGCTATGGCAAGTCATAGTCACTAGTCAAAAGGCAATCTGCCTTTTGACTCTACATTTGATTTTTATGTCTAGTTTAAATGTTTCCAGGTGGCCTTCTAAGTATGGCCGACTGTAGGATGTAGTATAAAGTATCTCAGGTCCTTGTAACTTTCTTTCATGCTTTTGTAACACTTGTAAAGAACTTGATAGCAATATACTACATTCTTGAAAACCAATACTTGTGTTGTTCTTTCTCTTGTTTGTCTCATATTTGCTTGTGTTCTAAGTATTAAAGCATTGTGTTACCAGTTCCATATTTGATCTATTAAGTGTTTCTTAAACAACTCCCCTCCTTGTGTGTTTGTGTTGTATGTGACCATCCCCTCTAATGGTCCTGCATAACCATATCCTTATATGAGCCTATTGAAGTTTGATACATGAAGCCCAAGTTCATGTTGATTTATAAAATTAGAACCAATACTCGTTTTAACTTTTGCTTGAGCTCATTATGCTCGATATGTTTTAATTTTATTTTGAAATAATATTGAGTAGATCACGAGTAGCTTACCTCGACTACACCCTTTGTAACAAGTTTAACTTTTATCACTAACTTTAAAAACTAACAAATCTTTTAGCATGTCCCGTGGCAATCCAAGAGGGATTTGCTTGGTGATCACGTAGTACACAGTTAAGGGTTTACTAAGGATGACATCAGGATTCCATTATTCCTAACCCAGTCCACTGTGGGCCATTAGGACCACTTGCCACGGTTCGGACCAATGTTTCAAAACCCTAATATCTTGAAGTTTTCCTTTCTAAATCTAGAGTTTTTGGTATATCATTTTATGTGAAAAAATTTCCGAGATGTTACTACTTGGAAGGATTAAAACATTAAAAATCATATCTTGATATGGAGTGTGTAAGTGGATATGCGGGAGATGATATAAAGAGTGTTAGGAAAAGAAAGTTAAGACAACTTAGAAAAGAAAATGCAAAGGCAAAGCCTAAAGACGTAATATTTTATTATGGTCAAATATTTAGAACCAAAGAAAAATGAAAAAAATGACTAGATCACATGTTATGGAAACAAGAAAACAAAGCAGGATCATAAAAGATAACTAGGATAAGGTTAGGGTAGTGTGCAAAGGTGATAAGGAAGATGGGTTCCACCTTAATTCATAAATTAAAAGAACTAGTCAATAAAAAATGGCCAATAGTGAAAGATGTAGAAGGTCAAGACCCAATCATTGTTAGTTCCCATCATAAAGAATTTGATAAAGGTAAGGTGAAGGAATCCAATAAAGGTAGTGGTAACGTTGTAAAAAATGTTGGTGGTAGGGTGAAAAAGTTTAAGTCAAACCTCACTAAATAACTTTAGGTGATGTTAGTTTCTAAGGATAAAAAAACTTCATTATGGACACTGAACACACTGAATACTAAACATAAATATCTCTAAAGTCAGGCCATTTATGCTTGCACAACCACTTTTCTTTCTCAACAGTTAACTGAACAATTATATGAATACCCTAAAATATTTTAGAGCAATACAAGAACAATTTCAAAGAAAAGTTCGAGGTTGGAATTTCTCATATGAAAGCATTCGATGCTAAGAACATAGCTTTGGAACATATCCATGGAGATTTTAGTTCATAATATGGAATGATAAGAGACTATGTTGAGGAGGTGAAGAGAACAAATCTAGGTACAATAGTCAAGTAATATGTTGAACCATCAATAAATCCCACATCTGATCATAGAATATTTAAGAGAATATATGTATGCTTGAGCTCTTTAAAACTAGGATTAAGGAAATAGGATGATATTTACTTGGATTGGATGGCGACATTCATCAAGAGTCCTTATCCTAGGCAAATACTCACTATAGTTGGCCTTGATCCAATTAATGGACTTTAACCTTTGGCATATGCAATTGTAGAAGCAAAAACAATGGCTTCTTGATCATGGTTTTTAGTGTTGCTTGGAGACGATTCAGACTTAAACAGGAACTCAAACTTCACCTTCATACGTGATAGGCAAAAGTTTAGTTGAAGGTTGTTTATTAATTGAAATTTGTTTATTAATTAAACACTATTTGATTTGAAGTTGTTTGTTTTTAATTAGCCACTATTTATTTTGTTGGTATTATAGGGCCTTATCCTTGCATTAGAAAATGTGTTCCTCTATGCTAAGCATAGATCTTGTGTAAGACAACTTCATGAGAACATGAAACAAAATGGCTGGAGAGGAAAAATCTACAAGGATGCTATATGGAATCTGGCTAGACATAAAATTATTAATCAATTTGAGAAGGATATGGATGCATTAATGAGGATGCTCACCTTTGGTTATCTAGTATACTCGTTAAACACGAGATAAAATGACACTTCAGTGGTAAGATGTGTTTAGTAATTGTTTTCTAACTGCATTTCTATCATTAATCTCTAATAAAATTCTTATGTTATAGGACACAGGTAGAGCAAAATCAGATATAATGATTAATAACCTATGTGAACTTATAAATTCCAAGTTATTAGATGGAGGAGATAAGCCCATAGTTAGAATGTTGGAATTTATTAAGGAATATCTTATGAGGAAAATTTTGAATATTTTGAAGATGATTGAGAAATGCAATACTAGCCTAACACCAAATTCTACTAAAATCTTTTAGCGAACAAAAAGACTAGCTACCAGGTTTGTAGTTAATCGTAAAATCCCTAAAATGTTTTACATATTAATTGTGTAGTGATCATATGTTGTCCACTTGCAGGTAAAATGCAAATTGGAATAGGGCAGAACAATATTAGGTTTTAGGAAAAAATCCTAATAGTATGTGTTGAACATTGTTTTGAAAACCAGATCGGACCAGCCGGTCCGACTTGTTAGACCAGGAACCAGACTCCAATTCGATCCGGTTTGGTGCTTAAAATCATTTTGGGATTGAACCGGTGGTAATACCAGTTGAACCGGGAACCAAGCCGGTTTAACTGGGGGTTGGACTGGTCGAACTGATTTTTCATATATATTTTTTATTTTTTATTATTTTTTACATATATATTTATAAAATCATTATAATTTTATCTGGTTCTTATATCCGGTCCGACCAGTTGAACCGATAAGACATTCGGTTCACTGTTCGATCCGTTTCTGCAAATATTGGTGGTGAACATGAAAACTAGAATTTGTGCATGTAGGAGTTGGGAAGTCACTAGTATGCCATGTAGACATGTAGTTGTAGTCATTTGGTGCATGTCATAACATGGTAAAAATGTTGGAATACCATAAATGTTTGTTATTTTTGTAATACCATGGAGAGGTGGAGATCAGTTTACAAGCATAAGGTGTTTCCTATAAATGGGATGTGTATATTGCCTAAGTCCTAAGTGTGTACAACTATGACACTACCATATTACCATTAACCAATTAGAAGGCCTAAAAAGGCAAGAAGAAAGTCAGCTAAGAAAATAGAGGATGTAAGAAAGAGTGATAAGGAAATAGATAATGTAAGAAAGAGGAAGAGGGTTAAGGAAGGTGTGTTAAATAAAGCTACCTTATCTTAAGGTCAAGCAAAGACTAAAGGTTAGGGTCAAGGTCAAAGTTATACAAGAAGTAAGTCAAAGGAAATAAGTCATAGAAGATAGACAAAGGAACTACATGTCAAGTCCAAGGTACATCTCAAGTCAAAGGATGCTACCGTTAAGGGTCATGGCAAGAGGCAAAACAAATGGATATCACTAAATAGCTTGGTGTCATTGATTTGGTTTGAACTTGGGAGGTTAATGTCTTTTGTTAGTCCTATTATTTTAAACTTGTTTCTTTTTATGTAATGTCTTATGTCCTATTGTATCAACTTGTGGTTTGTGGATGTTTAAACTTATTAGTACTTTGCTTGCTTGTATTTAGTCATGTTATCTTGTATTTAGCATGTTTGTTGTTAATTTCTAGATTCTGATCATGTTATATTTTGTCCATATATGTCAAAGTATATACAAACATAAACAAAATAATATAAGAACAATTGTTTTCAAACAACATTTTCATTACATTCATATTGTTCTTACATTTAAAATCACATGCTAATTCACTACTAATACTTAGAAATCACATGGATATCACTAAATAGTTTGGTGTTGTTGATTTGGTTTGAACTTGGGAGGTTAATGTCTTTTGTTAGTCCTATTATTTTAGACTTGTTTCTTTTTATGTAATGTCTTATGTCCTATTGTATCAACTTGTGGTTTGTGGATGTTTAGACTTTAGGTTTGAACTTATTAGTACTTTGCTTGCTTGTATTTAGCAGTATGTTTGATAATATTTGGCAGTATGGAATTTTTTTGACTATCATGTTATGGTCTAATATTAAAGTCATGTTATCTTGTATTTAGCATGTTTGTTGTTAATTTCTAGATTCTGATCATGTTATATTTTGTCCATATGTGTCAAAGTATATACAAACATAAACAAAATAATATAAGAACAATTGTTTTCAAACAACATTTTCATTACATTCATATTGTTCTTACATTTAAAATCACATGCTAATTCACTACTAATACTTAGAAATCTAGTACATTTTCAATTACTTAGACATATTCATAGCTAGCAAAATCAAAAGGAATCCAATCTAGCTAAAGAACATAAAAATCTTAAATCTTCATGCTTCAGATTGATTTTGTTAGAGCTATTCTTTAGTTTCTTTGACACGTTCATGACTTCGTGTCTAATGTCTTTGATTTTCATGCTTGAGCTACTTTGCTTAACTTTTTAATGATTCTAGTACTTTCATTGGTAATCACCAACTTAATTCAAGAATTATTTTGTGAAAACTATCTCATGTTATATGCATTATAATGTATTATGAAGCTATTGTATTTTAATGTGATTATATGATAACATGTGTGTAAATGCTAGGTGTTGCTATAATCAATTACTTGAAAGTGTCCTAGCATTAAACAATGTCTAAATCAATGCTAAATTACAATATATGCGAAACATATATAAGGGAAAAATTTTACATATATGTAATTTATTAAAAGGATACATCTAATAAACTAATAAATAAATTAACTAGTAATTATCCTAAATACAACAAATTATAAATCAAACTAACCTAACTCTAAAATATTATAAAATTTTGTTCATCCCCATCCCTACTAAAATACGTGGTTTTTATAAATAAAATATTAAGAAAATCAATCCTAATTGAAATCTTAAACCTTAATATCAATTAAAAATAGCGGGTATTATTCTCATTATTTTTATGCCAAACTCTAAATCTAGAGCTCCCGTAGCAACAAATACCAACTCATAGAGCCTTTCTTGAATATCCAAGAAGTTTTTCATCTCAAGTAAGTTTTAGTGTTCTTTGTGTTTTGATTTATCGAAATTTATTATAACTAGCTTGGATCTAGGATTAAATAACATGTTTGTGTAGTAATCATAGATCTAATATGGACCAAAACATCAAATAAACATGAAATCATAAAACTTTGCTTAAACATATCGCTGGAATTTTTAGATTTTGACATATTCACAAGGCTAACTTCAGACAACCATATCCCCCTCGTAACAAATCCTTATTTAATGATTCTTTCTTTCCAAATTAAATTCAGAGCCTTATTTTAGTGCACAAATATGTCCAAAGCTATCACAACCCTAAATTTTACAACTTTTCAAAATTTTCATAAACATAATATGAAGCAATGATCTTTATTATAAAATAAACTGTTGAATCAAGTAAGGCTAGTGCAACCAAAACAAACACTAAGAACATTTTTTGGTGCAATTGATGAAGAACTTCTGAAGGAAAAGGAAGAACTTTCATAGGCAAAAGAAGAACTTCCGAAGGTCAAGTCTGAAAGAACTTCCGAAGAGAAACTTCATCTTCCGAAGACAAAGTCTTATCTCTTCCAAAGTTCAACACTTAGAAGAATTCAAGACAATGACTTCCGAAGCATGAAGGCCTGAAGAATAACTCAAGCCTTGGAAGAAGTATCCTCTTCCAAAGAGTAAATGGCTTTGGAAGAACCTACTATGAACCAGTGGACATAAGTATGGTCCTTTTGACAGATCCACTGCAACCTCTGAGATACTGCATGATGCTTTCCCATGCCCATGTAGTTGACCATACTTTATTCCACTGTTCATTCATTATCAGTTAGTACAGTTACCAACTTTAGTCGATGAGAAAAGGTAAGTCATGGACATGTCATGACTACCAAATATTAGATATTATATTATCTAAGATACCTTACCTTTAGCAATGTAGTATTTGCTTTAGTCATAGGTTTCCAGTTGATATTAATTTATATCCAGCTGTAGGTAGTAGTATTTATAGTTTCTCATTGTAACTCATGTAATATGCTCGTAAGAGTCTTGTAATACTTTGATTTGAGAAGTAATATATATATATATATATATATATAAGTATCTTGAAAATTATCTTTTTGTGCTTTGATTACTTTTTATGTCATTATCAACTCTAAGGGATTCTGCATCATCAAAAAAAGTATCATTCAGTGAGTTTGAGAGATAATATTAGTGTTGAGTGACCAAAACCGATCCTGCAATTGGTATCAGAGCTTCTTAGGCTCTTGATTGTGAGATCTTACCATCCAAATCAGCCTTTTCTTCACTCCTTCTTTCACTACACTCAAAATGGCCCTCAATCAGAAATCCTCTGAAGGTGAAATGGGAACAATTTCTAAAGCACCCATCATTACCCTTGAGAAATTTAGATCTTGGAACAGATGGATTGAAGGTTTTATTAGGTATCAAGACAGCATGATGTGGAAATCTATCACTAATGGCCCTTACAAGCCAAAGGTTGCAACACTGGCTAGAAATGGTTCTATGATAGATAAGGTTGTTGAAGACTATTTTGTTGAAGACCACAAGCGAGTAGAGATTGATGGAAAAGCAATGCCTGTTCTTATGACTGTCATACCCAACTCCATCATGGTGGGTTTTGAACATTTTCAGTCAACCAAAGAACTCTTTAATGTTTTGTCTCAAATGTATGCCAGTTCCAGTGACTCTAAGAAAGATTCCCTGAAGCAACAATTTAAAAACTTCGCTTGCATTGCTAGAGAGTCCCCCAACCAACAATACATCAGGTATATGGATCTTATCTCATCACTTTAGTCTGTGGGAGTGACTCTTGAGATGAGAGATTTCTGAAGAAAGTTCATGAGTACACTTCCAAATGAGGGGACTTTCTACTGTATCTCTATCAAGAGGACAGAGAACTTAAACTCTCATAATAACTAAACTATATGGAATCCTTGATGGATATCGTGTAGAGATGGAAAACAAGAGAGGTCACCAAGTGAGCAGACCCTCAAGCTTTCCTGCTAGCAACGCTTTATTGAAGGCTCAAGACCCCCTAACCTCAGACTTACTCCTAACAACCATCCTATTCTTTTGGGCCATACATTACCTTTTTTGAGACTCCAAGATATCAACAAGCTTAGTCGAGTTCTTTCCAGGACAGTTGTGCCTTTGTCTTAGGAAATGAGCATTCTAATGATTTTTAGTTTTGCTTTGATGATCTAGATTGTTTCAGCCCAGATGATGTCGAGTACATGGACATTGTCCAACAGATGGTTCTGTTAACTTACAAGGCAAAGAAGTTCTTTAATAGAACTGAAAGGCAATTTCTCCAAAACCCAACTATAGCAAGTTTGGGTTTAACAAGACAAAGGCTAAATGTTATAACTGTAACCAACTTGGCCACTTTGTCAGGGAATTTAAGGCTCCCAAGTAAAATTCGCGAAACCTCTCAAGCCTTCACACATTCTACCAACCTAAAACAACTGGGAAGCCAATTGAACAATACACAACTATTGTTGCTCAAGAAGTGGACCGGAGCTTTATGGTGCAGGATGTGACCCCTGCTCAAGCATTGATGGCTAGAACTAATGATAACAAGTTATTTGAACACCTCTATACTCCAGCTTGTATTGCTAATGTTAAATTGTATCAGGACTACAATATGGAAATAAAATTTGATATTGAGTCTCTAAATATCCTTAAGAGTGATTTTAAAAGGGTTGAATCCAACTATAAAATGAAAATTGAAGAGTTAGAAAAAACTGTGTTCTTTTTAAAACATGAACATACCAACTATAAGAATCAAATCAAAGATTTAATCTCCAAATAGAGTAAGGCTCAAGCTTAGCTAGTCACGGCTAAGGCTCAAGCCATGAAGCATGCTATTTCTGAGAAAAACTTCCAAGCCATTCTTGCATCATCCTCCCACTCAAAAATTTTGTATCAAAAAAAGTTGGGTTGGGAACCAATGAGATTGCACCACCATATTCTTATGAGTCTATTAAACAACCAAGATGTGGGACAAAAGAACAAGAGGTTCCATCTGCTAACCCACCTTCCCATGAGTTGAAGAGTGATGCAACTATGAAGACCATCACAGGGACGTATTAAGTAAATCAACCCATATCCACAAGTGATGATCAACCTCTAACCATAAAAGCCTTATGAAACAAGGCTAAGGTAGCCAGAAAAACTACCAAGAAAGTGGCTGAGTCCAAGTTGAAAATAGACCCAAAATAAAAGGGTGTGTTTATTTAAGCCGGATTTCAAGTGGTTGAAAACTCTAATCTTGGAAAGGAGTGTAATACTAGCACTCCTGTCCTGCTGAAGGATCAGAACTTGAAGGGAAAGACTGTTTATGAAGAAAAGAAGAGCAAGAAACAACAATCTTCACATCCCTCAAAGGTTTACATTGCATGCATAATGTGTGGTCTGTAAAATCATATGGCTAAAGATTGTTACTACAATCCTGAAAGCACACATATTACAAATAATGTTAAGAAAGAAGGAGTCAAGGAGGGTTTTACATTTGGACCTTATCACATGGTCCAAGTGATGAAAAAGAAAGCTTGTTTCTGAATCAAAGTTGCTTTCGAAAGAAAACTCATTCTTCCGAAGGGAAAATAGCTTCGGAAGAGAGGGCTAAGAAAATTCAAAAGAACAAAAGAGTTCCTTTGAAACCTTTTTAAAAGAAGACTAATTCGGAAGAAAAGGTGAGGAAAAATCCTCCTGAGAAGAAAGAAGCCTCGGAAGTAACCCATGCTACCAAGCTTCATCAAGTTCATCTACTTTGATCAGCCAAGGGATGGACCGGAAGATCAAACATGATGTTGTAGCCCAAACCTCTTCTTCACAAACATCTATTGAACCCCCATGCTTACACTTTGGTTCAATTAAATCCTCATCATTGGAAAAAGCCAAGACTAACAATGCTTAGGTTTCCAATAAAAACTAACTTCTTCACCTTATGTGCAGGGACATTCACATGACAAAAATAACAATGTGTGGATTGTAGATAGTGGATGCTCCAAGCACATGATTAGGAACAAATCTCTTCTTTAACAATTTCAACAGTTTGATGGAGGTCTTATTCAATTTGGAGGTAAGGCTGGAGGATACATTTCTGGCAGAGGAAGTGTATCAAACGACAACTTAAGAGTTGACAAAGTAAACTTTGTCAAATAGCTTGAACACAATCTTTTAAGTGTTTCTCAATTTTGTGATCAAAAGCACCAAATGCTTTTCATTGAACATGAGTGCATTATACTTAAACCTAGGATGACAATTCCTTAGGAATTGGTGCTTCTTAGATCTCCCAGGAAAGAGGATATGTGCAAGTTGGATATGAATAATGCTTCCCTATTGGGTGAAGTATCATGCTTTCTTTCCAAAGCTAATGGTGATGAGTTAACTCTATGGCATAAATGAATATGTTAAGTCAATTTCAAAACCATGAATAAATTGGTTAAAAATAACTTGGTACATGGTTTGCCTAAAATGGAATTTTTCTGCAAAGATAACTGTGTTGCTTGTCTGAAAGGAAAGCAACATAAAGCATCTCATAAATCCAAAATAGTCAATGTAAGGTTTGATATAAGGCTAATGCAACGCAAACACCCAAAGTCTCTCCTGCATGCATGCACAAGTGTACTGAAGTGGAATACTTCGGAAGTTTCACACTCTGCCTTAGAAAATATTCCTAGTGTGAAATTATTCGAAGCCAAGACCAATATCTTCTGAAGCCAAACATGAAGTCTTCTGAAGCTTCAGAGACAAAGTCTTCTGAAGCCAACACTTGAAGACAGATTTCTTCCGAAGACTTTTGAACGCATGCTTTATTTTATGTACCTTTTTCATAAAGCTGGACCTTTTCCCCTGCGACTCTGATAAGACACCAACTTTACATAATTTGGTGAAAGGTCCATGCTTTTGGTAACTGTACATTAAGGTCTTCAGTCTGTAACTTTTTATTTTACGTACTTTATCCTTTTTGTAATATATTAGGATGTGAGCTATGGCATGTTATAGTCACTAGTCAAAAGGCAATCTGCCTTTTGACTCTACATTGATTTTGTTGTTGTCTAGATCATGTATCCAGATGGCCTTCAAACTATGGCCGGCTGTAGGTTGTAGTATAAGTAACTCTGATCCTTTGTATCTTAAACTATTGCTTTGTAAACACTTGTAAGGAACGAGAGAGCAATATACATCATCCTTGAAAACCAACTACTTATGTTGTTCTTAATCTGTCTCGTGAATACTTGTGTTACTTAGTTCTCACAAAAATTGATTTCTAGTTCTCCATTTGATCTGTTAACAGTTGTTGGACACTCTCCTCTTTGTGTTGTTGTGTTGTAAGCAAGTACCTTTAAACGGTCTTGCAATTGGTATCAGAGCATTTCAGGCTCTTGATATAAGATCTCACCATCTTAAGATCCCTCACACAAACAAAATACTTAACATCTCAAATGGCATCTATCTCTAAAGTTGATATGGAAACTGGAAGCATCACAAAGTCCCCACTGATCACTCTTGTTGACTTTAACACTTGGAGCCAAAGAATGGAAGGCTTTATCAAGTCTCTAGACTCAAGAATGTGGGAGTCTGTTGTTACTGGACCTTACATACCAAGCACCGCTTCAGCTGTTGCTAGAAGTGGTATGATACCCAAGGTTGTGGCTGACTACTCAGATGAAGATAAAAAGAGATTAGAAATTGATAAAAGGCCATGACAACCCTTCAGACTACTCTTTCAAACTCTGTATACAGAGGTTTCAAAAAATGCAAAACAGCTAAGCAGCTATGGGATGCATTGAAACTAATATATGAGGGTTCCACTGAAGCCAAGGATGCCAGGACCATTTACGTACGAAATACTAACTGATTATGCGTGAGACCAGATCAAATAATGCGGAATCCTATTTGATTGGCGATCCAATCAGTGAGAATGTTAACCCGATCGATATAAGAATGAACTAAACTTTAATAACGAGTAGGAATCGATCAAGAACGGACTTTGAAGTTGGATTGGCTATCTTGGACGTTCTGGACGGTTAGGGTTCGATAAATTATGAAGTGTTTCGAATTGTTATCGAATTGTTATGTTTTTCCACAGATTAAGTGGTATTTATAGGTTTGTAGTTTCCATTCGTACGACTGAATTATTAGCATGGTTTAGTCGTGCGACTGAATCATGTGATTGAGTCATACGCACGACTGAAGCTTCAGTTGTGCGACTGAGTCAATCTTATGTCTCAATCATACGACTCATCCAGTATCCTGGTTTAGTCGTGCTACTGGTCCATAAGCATGATGTATTCATGCGTATGGTCTATAAGTATGGTTCATTTAGCATGAGTACTCACCCGAGTAGGTTGAACACATTTTTTAATCATTATTGACTAAGAACCAAGTACAACAACCTCAAACCTATATAATATGTTCATACATATAAATTATACTTTAACACAATAATAACATGAAATAAATAAACATGAATAAACATCATGCACATATTATATTTCATTGAACCATTTCATTACATATGTGTAAGACATGAAAGACTTTTACAATTAAGCTCATAAACTAGGAACAACATGTATGTACAAACTCCCCCTTGGTCCTAGTTAACCCTATCATCTAACACTCTTCACATGTTCTTGGAATTTCTTGTACTTCTCCTCTTTTGTAACTCCTGCATGTATTTAAAATGCAAAGCAGAGTCTTATTACGTGTTGGAACTGGAGAGCTTGTACAATATCCTGCGTGTCATAGAACAGTGGCCACTTGTATAAGGTATTGACATCTTCACCAGACAAGTTTGTAAGCCACATTGGGTTGAATACCCTAATAGTATCAATCTTTCCATCTCTGTTCGGAACTATGACCGATTCGCCCGTTTGCCAATCGTAGTACCACCATTTGAAGTGTGGAGTGAAGTCCTGAGGCATTTCCCGTAAGGGAATCTTTGATATTGTGCATGGGGGACTCCACTTCAGCACCACTTTAGGTCTTCCAGATATAGGGTCCACTTCAGACTTATGGATGAACCTCTTGGGTTGTTGAGGTCTGAAGTTTACCCACTTGGTGTGGTATTCATTCTTTAATGCAGCCTCGAATCATCCTGACATCTTCCTCATATTTGCATATAGAAGATCTAAACATGCTAGATGGTTGAGCTCAAAACCAGGAAGAGTCTTCAGATCATAAGGATATCTGAAGTACTTGATCCCTTTCTCTCTCTTAACAGTATAGACCTCTAAGTCATCAAAATACACCCAGACAATAATCTTGCCTGACACTTTCTGATGTCTTTTGACTCTGTAGAGCTTGGTGTAGGCGTTCTGCTTTGGCGGCACGCATTGGGCTTTCATCTCAACAAAACAAGCTGCTCATTCAACTTTCTTTAAGTCGCCATTAGCGTCTGAAGCTTGGGCTTGGCTTTCATCTTTTTCTTTTTCTTTTTCTATCTCCTCTAGCTTCTCAAATTTAGCACTACCAAAAGTATCACCGAAGTTGGGTATAACATTACCTTCATGGTCAGTGTACTCTGGATAATGCTCTATAGTGACATCCTCGATCTCTATCTCATCTACATCGTTTAGCTCATCATCACTCACAACATCAACTTCTGGAGCATCTTTGACAAGCTTGTCAGGATTCAGTCTGAACATTTCAGCGAGCTGTTCATCCGTTAGATTATGAATAATCTCTCCCTCCTTCGGAGTATAGCTCACAGATCTTCTGATAATCCCTTGCAAGTCAAGAATCATGGTAAGTTGAGTCTTGACTGGCTGAAGGGGTTCGAAATCATACTCATTTGTCTGTTGAGCTTCATCTGTTTGATTAAACATTAAGCACATCACACATAAGTCATTATATAAAACATTAAAACATAAACAAACATAGATGATCGTTAATTACATTAATGCAATATATAATTCAAGTACAAAAGTTATTAAGTACAAAAACATCTAATAATTACTTTTGTCTTGATCTGTTGGTTCTTCAGTTGGAGGAGCTGAGGATGAGGCTCCTTGATCTTGGTTTCTTTTAGTGTGCCTCTCCTGAGCTTGTGTAGAGGCTGATGCAGCCGCATCACCTTCTTGATTGTCATCATCCTCTTTATCTTTACTGCTCGGTCCTCCTTCATCCTCATCTTCCTCAGATTCATCTTCATCCTCATTATCATCATCATCATTACCATCCTTAATCTTCAACGACTCACTCTTTGATCCCTTAACCTTTAGCAATATCTTCTTGTTATTCTTCTCAAGATCCTCTATCCTCTTCAGCGAAGCCAACACCAGCTCATTTTGACTTTTTAGTGTGTGGTGGGCTCGGCCTAACGCTCTCTCATACTGAGCATTCTTCTCGCTCAACTGAACAATCTGCTTTGATTTACCCGCATTTACCGCCATCAACTGATTGATCTGAGTAGCCCTCAGCATCAGTAGCAATATGTTTTAGAACTGTTGGAGCATATATAGTCATATATAGTGTGTCTGTCACTTGACGAATAGTCTAAGCTTAATGTAATACACCTGATATATTGTAAACACATGAAACTAGGTCATTCGTAGGAGCATATGTGAATGAGACTCAATCGTACGACTGAGGCTTACTAATGGGCTAGTTGTGCGATTGAGAGATGCGATTGGGACATTCGTAAGACTGAACCATAAGTATGGTCCAGTCGTACAATTGAACCATACGTATGGTCCAGTCGTACGATTGAACCATACACATGGTCCAATCGCACGAATGGGCCCAGTCGCATCTAGTATGGGCCGAGGCCTATATATACCAGTTTCAATGTGTAGAAAGATTAAGGGTTTTGAGAGAGTGCCCGGGGCCTAGGTGCTGCCGGATGAGAGGGGAGATCATGCTCGATCTCCCCTTGCCAAGAGTCTTGATTCTTATGTTGTAACGAGCTTGTAATTGTTAGGTTTTATCAATGAAACCATTCAATTATAGTTCGTGTTATTGATTGACTCTTGGTTTGCGATGTTGTTTATCCTTTCGT
>BJCM01264833.1:0-11069 GCA_018326385.1 Flaveria bidentis
TATAATAATTTAAAAGGTTATATAAAAAGTTTAAATAAATTTTTATAACTAAAAGTTTATTACTATATAAACAAAATTACTTGAAAAGTGATATTTGAACCAAATATAATTTACTAATTATTATTTCAATCCATTTTATTAAAAATTATTCAAACAAGTTTTGCTAAATGTCTTATCAATAAAAATGTTTTCAATTAAACTTAGAAAAATTATAAAAAATCTTTGGTGGTTTAAAACAATATTTGAGGTTTATAAAAGTAATTTTTATAATTATTATAATTTTCTCATAATTAATTTATGGCCAAAAAGGATTCAAAAAAATTAGATGAGGAAGCCCGGGTTCGAACCCGGGACCTCATGCATGTACGAACAAAGACTTAACCAGTGAACCAAGGCTCTCAACCGCATTAGGTAACCGTTTCTAAATTATAAAACACAATCAATAAAATTTACCCTAAATCCTATGAACCCTAGTTTGATCTTGATCCAAATGAAACACCAAATCGAATACGTTTACTGAAATTGACATGGGGCTTTGATTCCCCATATAATTTCGAGTATATAGATATGATTAATTACCTGGTATTGATTTGATTTCGATGACACGACTCGAAGAACAACCGCGACCAACGTAGCACTAGTTTGATGTTCAAACGACGATGTTAACCAAATTGGTTGCACAGGAAGCTTCTAATGATTTCAAAGATGAAATGCCCTCCGTTAATTTCAGGTTTTGAAGCCGTGATTATAGCCCTCGAATTGTTGCAGACTCGCGACGAGAGAGGGAAAAGAATTTGATGTTTGTGCTAGTTTCAGATAGCATTTCGTTTGATAGCAGCTTAGGTTTGATTAAACCATCGATTAGGTACCATTTAATTGAGTTATTATTATGTTTAAATGGTCGAACGGCTATAAGATTATAAGGCGTCGGTTGTTTGGTCGAACGAGATCTGTAACCGGCATTTAAACGTAATTAAGGTGCCCATTAAAGTTCGAATCGTGGCTACGAAAGGATTTGGAACGATTTGGGTAACACATGCGGGTGTTTTCGTGGATTTTGGGGCTCGTCAGAGCTCCGCCGAAAAATCATGAAGGAAAATGGGGGTGGGGGTTTAGGTTTTTAATAATTACACATTTGGTCCTTCAACTTTGACGTTTTATTATGTTATGCATAAACTTAAAATTAAAGTTTATGAATTGACATTAAGACCCCTAAACTTTAACTGCTTAAAGTTTTAAACATTGTTAAGTTTAGTGACCCTTAAAAATTATTTTTATTATTACTAACAATATTATTTTTTTTATAATTACTATTATTATTATCATCATTGCTATTATTATTATTATTATTATTATTCTATTATTATTACTATTATTATTATCCATATTCTATTTAATATTTAACATTATTAATCTTCAACTTTAAGAATTAAAGACATATTAAGAAGTAAGCATAAGAAATCCATAAATATCATAATAGGCATAAGTAGTCCTTAAAGAACTTAACAAGATTAACTTTTAATTTAACGAAAGATACGAGATGTTACAGTCTCCCCAACTTAAAAGAATTTCGTCCCGAAATTAAGAATGAAACTATATGAATAAGAACGGTATCTCTTCTTCATGTGCTCCCCGTGTTCCCAAGTAAATTCAGCGCCACGTTTATTCTCCCAACGAACCTTAACAATTGGGGTAGTTGTGGTTCTAGTTTTCTTCATGATGCGGTCTATGATCTCAACAGGCTTCTCAACAAAATGCAAGGACTCGTCGATCTGAATGTCTTCCAGCGGAACATACAGACTTTCGTCGGCCAAGCACTTCCTCAAGTTTGAAACGTGGAACACAGGATGAACTCCACTAAGGTCGGAAGGTAGTTCCAGTTTATAAACCACTTTCCCAATCCTTTTCAGGATTTTGAAAGGTCCTACAAATCTTGGAACCAGTTTACCCTTCTTTCCAAAGCGAACCACACCTTTCCATGGTGAAACCTTAAGAAGAACAATCTCCCTAACTTGGAATTCCAATGGTTTACGTCGCTTATCAGCATAGCTCTTTTGTCGACTTCTCGCCACTTCAAGGTTCTTGCGGATGATAGAAACTTTATTGGTCGTCTCTTGTATAAGTTCAGGACCAGTGATGAAGTTTTCACCAATGTCGGTCCAACAGATGGGTGAACGACATTTACGACCATAAAGTGCTTCGAATGGTGCCATCTTGATACTCGAGTGGTAACTATTGTTATACGAAAACTCTGGGAGCGGTAGATGCGTATCCCAATCACCGCCAAAGTCAAGAACACAAAGGCGTAGCAAATCCTCTAAGGTTTGGATCATTCGCTCGGTTTGACCATCAGTTTGAGGATGGTAAGTCGTGCTTAGGTCTAATTGAGTACCCAAGAGTTCTTGCATAGACGACCAAAAGTGTGAAGTGAAATGAGTATCTCGGTCAGATATGATATGCAGAGGTACCCCATGACGACTTACAATCTCATCAATGTATATACGAGCCAACCTTGATGTTTTACAAGTGTCACGTATGGGTATAAAATGTGCCGATTTGGTCAATCGGTCAACGATCACCCATAATGCTATCATGTCCATGAGAGGTTTGGGGTAGCTTGGTTATGAAGTCCATGGATATGTGTTCCCACTTCCACATAGGGATCTCAGGTTGCTCAAGTAATCCACTTGGACGTTGATGTTCGGCCTTAACCTTCGTACACGTGAGGCACTTAGCTACATAAGGTGCTATATCTTTCTTCATTCCAGGCCACCAATATTGACCATGCAGGTCCATATACATCTTATCAGAGCCAGGATGAATAGAATAACGAGTTTGATGAGCTTCGTTCATGATAAAGGTACGGAGATTATCATGATTCGGAACCCAAATTCATTCGTGAAATACATCAACCCATTGGGTTTTGTTTCCATTTGATCTAGAAGATTATGCTCCAATTCCTCTCCTATTCTTCCTTCTTGTTGAACCACTTGTTGAGCCTTTAAAATACTAGACTCGATGTCACTTTCGATCCTTAAATTTTGTAGCAACATGGTAGTCTCGTTGACATCTAGACGGATCTCGGTATCAAACTCTCCTAAAGTGTCAAACCATCGATGTCAAACACAAATTTATTGACACGAGATCGTCTTGTTATGAATTTTTCAGCTTAGTGCATCGACTACAACATTTGCTTTACCAGGATGGTAACGAATATCACAGTCGTAATCACTAATCAACTCCACCCAGTGACCTTGTCTCATATTGAGATCTTTTTTTTATTAAAAACGTGTTGAAGGCTTTTATGATCGGTGTAGACTATACATTGAGTACCATAAAGGTAGTGTCTCCAAATCTTCAAAGCAAAAACAACAACACCAAGCTCGAGATTGTGTGTCATGTAATTCACCTCGTGGACCTTTAATTGTCTCGATGCATAAGCGATGGCCTTTCCTTGTTGCATGAGAACACAACCTAGGCCTTGTTTAGATGCATCACAATACACGGTGAAATCGTCATTTCCATCGGGTAGGGTCAAGATGGGAGCATTGCACAATTTGTGCTTTGCTTCAAAAAGATTCTTCTTGCTCGGACCCCCACTCGAATGGTTTATTCTTTTATGTCAAAAAAATGAGCGGCTTCACGATTCTCGAAAAATTGGCAATGAATCGCCGGTAATAACCAGCAAAACCAAGAAAAGAACGAACTTCGGTTGGAGTTGTATGAACACAACAATTCTTCACAGCTTCCACCTTTGCTGGGTAAACGTATATTTCTTGGCTATTCACAACATGTCCTATAAATTGAACTTCCTCAAGCCAAAATTCACACTTCGAGAATTTCGCGTACAATTGTTCCTTCTTCAACAACTCAAGAACTAGTCGCAAATGATGTTCATGATCGGAATTGGACTTAGAATAGATAAGTATATCATCAATGAAGACGATCACCAACTTATCTAAATAAGGCTTGCATACTCGGTTCATGAGATCAATGAAGACAACATGAGCATTTGTTAGACCAGAAGGCATAACCATGAACTCATAATACCCGCATAGTCTTTGGAATAGATTAAATATATATATTATACAAATATTTCCTAATCAACTAATTAAACTTTGCTTAGTTTTGATTAATATTACTCATTATTAGCTCATAATATATATTTTATAAGTTTCAAGAGACCATGAGCTAAAATGTTAAATTTAACCTAAACTTAAGACTCGTAGAAAAAACTGTTAACGTAATCTATATATATATATATATGAATATTTATTTTATTTAAGTTCAAAGCTTATAATTAAAAATATCTATCCAAACCAAAAAAAATTAACATATAGAAATCCAAAAAAAACTCAAATGACGACGACGGCGGCGGCGGCGGCGGCGGCGACGACGATAATGATAATAAAAATAATAATTGATAATAATAATAATAATAATAATAATAATAATAGTAATAATAATAATAATAATAACAACAATAATAATAACAATAATAACAACCATAATAACAACAATAATAACAACAATAATAACAACAACAATAATAATAATATAGATACATGTGTACCTAGTTTATGAACTTAATGTAATATGTCTTTATTGTCTTACACATATGTAATTGAATGGGTACTTAATGAAATTCAATGTGTGGTTGTGCTTATAATTAGTAGATTAACACTTATTGAACTAACTATATAGGTTTGTGGTTGTTTGAATTAATCTTAGTAATGTAATGATTAAGAAATATATTCAAACTTAGAAATATGAAGTTCTCATGCGAATGACACATGCTAATGGACCATACGCATGAACAACTTTATGCGAATGACTCAGTCGCACGATTGAACCAAGAGACTGGATCAGTCGCACGATTATAACATGAGATTGGCTCAGTCGCACGACTGAACACTTAGTCGTGCGAATGGATCAACCGCTTGGCTCAATCGCACGACTGAACCATGCTTATGGTTCAGTCGCCCGAATGAGAAACCCTAACCTATAAATACCACTTAAATCGTGGAAAAACATAACACTTCGAATACATACGTACCCTAGCCATCCAGAGACCTCTAAGTACCTGTTCCAAGTTCATAGATCGCACTAGATCGATTACCAATCATTCTTAATGTTTAGATTCAATCTAACATTGTTTCTACGTGCGTTTTCACTGATTGGATCGACAATCAAATAGGATTACGCACTATTTGATTCGGTATACATGTATAATAGTTAGTACATCGTCCAATACACGATCCTAACAAGTGGTATCAGAGCTTTGGTTCTTGATTTACGTGTGATTCAATCGTTTTTGATGCACAAATTGTGTTTTTCCACTAAAAACGCAATCTTTTTGTGTCAAACGGTGTCTTAGACGTCTCCTATTCATAAAGTAAACTTTTTCCGGCATACGGCAATTAGGGTTAGGGAAAATTCATGTTTTTGCGTCCAAAATACCTAAAACCTTCGAATATTCAAAATCCAACAGCTTCAGTCGCACGATTGACTCAATCGCACGACTGAATTCATACGCATCCCTCATACGCACGATTGGACTCATTCATTCATGCATTCATACAACTGAACTGTCTAGTCGCATTGTTCATCCGCACCTGTCCATTCGCACGATGGAATCATCTGTATTGGTTCATTCGCACGTTTGAGCCATCCGCATTGTTCAATCGCACGAATAGCCCAATTGCTCATCTTCATTCGCACAAGTAAAACAGTTTGGTTCAAAGTTTAAAGATAGTAGTAATGGAGGATCAATATTCAGCATTCATCGCGGGGAGAGACTCAAGGTTCCAGAATCTATTGCTTCTGGAAAACGAGGTGGGGAATCACAACAAACCTCCTAAGCTAATCATGTTAGTTGATTATCGACAGTGGAAGCAAAGATTTGAGATTTACTTGAATGGCGTAGATCCCAATATGTGGGAGTCAATAGAGACTGGGTACATCATGCCTGTAGGTGTAGACGGTGTCAAACTTACATTAGGGGGCATGAATGATGGACAAAAGGTTAAGTACAATGCTGAGAAGAAAGTTTGTGCATTGCTCACTCAGTCAATTCCGAAGGACATTTTCCATCAATTTTCCGAGAACAAGCAAGCAAAGAAGCTGTGGGATGCATTGGAAAAGAGGTATGCCGGAAATGCATCATTAAAAGCTCAAAAAGCTAAAGCGTTGAAAAAGGAGTTTGACAACTTCTCGTTAATGGGAAAAGATAGCTTGGACGATGTAATTGATCGATTCTATCACTTGATGAGTGAGCTGCACACTCATGGAGTCACCACTTCTATAGAAGACAAAGTTTCAAACTTTGCAGATGGGTTGCCTGAAAAGTGGGTTTCTTTTGTCTCCAACCTCAGACAAAATGATATGCTCGCGAAGTTAGACATCAATGACTTCATTCTGAAGCTGGGAGAGGAGGAATTGAGGATAAAGTACAGGGCACAAAAGTCTACTTATGATTAGAACCCAGCCTTGTACAACTCAACTCCTCAAGCCAAAACGTCTGGAGCTCCACTACAAACAGCTTTTGTGTCGAGTTCAGCTGGTCCATCTCAAGCCTCTTCTTCAGGATCTGACATGTCAGGGTCGTCTGGTACCCAATACATCGCACCTGAAGCAAATGCCACAAAACTGAAGACCGAGAATCTCGGGAATGTGACTGTTGAGGTAGCATAGGAGCACATGGACCTCTTAGCAGCGGTAGTCCACTCCTATGATGGGCTAGTTGTTGGGAAAATAGGCAACTGCCATCTGGCAGATGAGGACTATGAGCAAGTAGACGAGACAAAACTGGAACGGATGGACATAATGTGGGCCTTAGCAAGTGCTGTCCGGAGAGCGAAGAAGTTTGTCAAGAAAACCGGACAGAACTTGGTTGCTACTAAGGACACAAATTTCGGTTTTGACAAATCCAAGGTTACCTGCTTCAACTGTGGGGAAAAGGGGCACTTTAAACGTGAATGCGTGAAACCCAAAAAGACGGGAAATGGGAATCCTTTCTCTTATTTTAACCGTCAGGATAAACCCACGAGTAGTCCTACTTTTTCAAGCAAGGATCCTAAAGCCTTGACTGCTCATGATGACGAAGGACAAGATTGGAGCTTTCGGTTTGTGTCTCCGGGAGAATCCAACATTGCTAGTGTCGAGGACAATCCAACATTGCTAGTGTCGAGGACTTAGATGACGACTCAGCAAGTGAGGGTGATATTGCACTTGAGCTCGCGATGTCAAATATTGAAGAATCTGCAAGTGTGGGTGATTACCTTCCTGAAGAAGGGACAAGTTCAACAAGTCCAGAATCACCAGAACCAGAAATGCCAGACTCTGCATTGATGGCTGATTCAACCACTCCCTCTCAGGTAAGTACCAATACTCAACTTTTCAATAATCATGCTTGTTCTGATTGTAATAAATTTAGGGAAAGCATTGATTTAAAATTTGCTTGGTTATTAGATCGCAATGATAGCTTACTAAAGGACTTACAACTATGCACATAAGCCAATAGAGTTCTAAAACAAAATGAGCACAGTTACAAAAAAAAGATAGACCTTTTGAACAAATAGCTTAGGGAAACAGAAGTAGTAGCCTTTAACCAAGCAAATGACATTAGGTACTATCTAAACTCCCTTGAAGACACTAAGAAACAGAAGGCAGTTTTAAAAGTAGAAGTAAATTCACTAAAACAAAAACTGCACAGTTGGACAAGTTCCTCTCACATTGTCCAACACTTAGTGAGAGAACGTAACAATGGGGAGGTTTTGGGATATAAAGTGGTTCCACCACCACCTGAGACCTTGATGAATGCAAAAAGTAAACCAATAAATAATAATCCAATCAAGGATCATGTGGTGTCCACTCCTCTAAACTAAAGGAGGCCACTTCAAAATCACAAGGTAAAATGCCCTGTGTCAATCTGGACAAACAATTTGAAAAGGTTAAAGTTAAGTCTGGGTCAACCAAGTCTAATTCTGAACCCAAAAAGACCAAACAAGTTAACCACCCTTGTGATTCATGTTTAAGTCCAGAGAAATAAAAGGTAAAAGATGTTTAAAACGTTCAAACAATTAATTTTGTTAAACCAGATAAAACATCTAAGCAAGAAATACCAAAACCCAAACAAAACAATGTCACACGTGTGTCCCACACTTCTCCACAGAAACATTTGAATCGTCAAGTTGAAAGCAGATCATGTTACAACAATGGAAAGTATGGACACATTGCGTCTTATTGTCCTTATTATCAGACGCCAAAGATGAAGGTTGAACTTTATGACACTAATGCAAGCTCTTCCAAAAGAAGATCCATGACTCCACCGAAAAGAGTCAGTGAAACTAAAGTTCAACCTATCAACCTGTCGTCTGTTTACCACAAATATGCCTTACATAAGACTGGCGTATGGAAAGAGAAATCTGTCCATGAATCTGATAATGAGAACAAGAAGACCATAGATCTTCCCTCACCCTCAAAAGGTCAATGGGTGGAATTTATGATGTGTGATGCCTCTGGGTCACCCAAGCCAGTTAAGGCTTGGGTCCCTAACCTCAACTAATCATTTCTATTGAATGTGCAGGGTGTTCACTATAGTGCTGAAACAAATACTTGGATCGTAGATAGTGGAGCATCTAGGCACATGACTAGAAACCGGACACTCCTGTCAAACGTCAAACAAATTAAAGGAGGTCATGTTTCCTTTGCGGGAAACAAAGGAGGTTACATTACAGCTCAAGGGGAGGTAGGGAACGAGAAAGTAAAGTTTGACAAGGTAAACTACGTTCAACAACTTCAAAACAATTTACTTTCCGTGTCCTAAATTTGTGACAAGGGTTTTAAGGTAGTTTTTGATAACAAAAATTGTTATGTCCTGAAAAAAGGACTATGTGATCCCGGAGGACCAAGTATTAATGTGTGCCTCAAGATATAATGATCTTTATGTCTTGGATCTATCAAAGGCCTCTACAATAGATTATCAAGTACAGTGCTTCTTGTCAAAAGCTACCGAGAAGGATTCAATCTCCTGGCATAGGAGAATGGGACACATCAATCCACGGAAGATGAACCACTTGATCCAGAATGATCTAGTGAGGGGAGTAAACGTCAAAAACTTCCAACTCTTGGATTTTTGTGTCGCCTACAAGAAAGGAAAACAGACAAAGAAGGCTCAAAAGGAAAAGAAAGTTCATTCCATTGAACTGCCTCTTGAGCTTCTCCACATGGATCTGTTTGGTCCAGTTAGTACAAGAAGCATCGCAGGAGACTTGTACTGCTATGTTGTTACAGATGACTACTCAAGATTCTCTTGGGTGATGTTTCTGAAATCAAAATCAGAAACATTTGATTCATTCAAAGAGTTAGTAACTACACTGGAGTCTCTCTACAAGCTGAAGGTAAGACAGGTACGCTTAGACAACGGAACCGAATTCAAGAGTCAATGGATGGAGGCTTTCTGCAAAGAAAAGGGAATTGTGCATCAGTTCACGTCCGCCTACACTCTTCAGATGAATGGCGTTGCTGAGAGAAAGAATCACAGCTTAATAGAGACTGCACAGACAATGCTACCAGACTCGAAGCTGCCTATCCAATTTTGGAATGAGGCAGTTGCCAATGTTTGTTACACGTTAAATCGAGTTATGGTAGTCAAACGTCATGGCAAGACGTGTTACGAGTTACTTCAACGACGTAAACCAAATTTAGAGTATCTCGAACCGTTTGGCGCACTGTGCGCACTATTGAAGAAAAATCAAGAGGGAAAGTTCAGCGAGAAGGCTGAAGAAGGAATCTTTCTTGGATACAATATACCGAATAAGAGAGTCTACAACAACTCAACGGGTCAAGTAGAAGTGTGGTGTAATGTCGACGTTCAGAGATACACCACCCCTCCTGCTGGAAAAGAACCCGCTTTCTTTTTCGATTATGATAGCTTCTTCAAGTCCTTCAACATACCTCTCTCCACTTCTGACGAAGAGTTAGCAACCAAGATGATGTATGATGGAACACACCATCACAAGATTAAACATAATATGGTTCACAAGGTGACTCGTCTCACCACTCAAGGGGAGCACTTGAAGTTAGTGACTCCTCCGCTGAAGATGAAGCTGAGGAAAATGATCCGAACAACCAGGAGGAACAGGTTCCTACTACCGCAAGTCCACAAGCATCTGACATTGATGCCTTTGAGTCTTTGGAACCTCATACTCCTTATGCCTCAGATATAGAACCAAATGTTCACAATCTTGGTTCTGAGGTAGTTATTCCCACCACTCCTGGATCACGCCTAAATGTCTATCATCCTCTGGACAATGTCATTGGTGATGTCAGATCAGGAGTCCCAGACTAGAAATCACCTATATTCAGCTGATTATGCCTCGGTAATGGAAAAGGATACCTTCACGATGGTGCTTATCGTTGTTTTGTGTCTCAGCTTGAGCCAAAATACGTTAGTGAAGCCTTAAATGATGAGGCATGGGTCAGTGCCATGCAAGAAGAACTTCTTCAGTTCAAGAAGTTAGGTGTATGGAGACTGGTTGATAGACCTAAAAGTGCTAAAGTCATTGGTACCAAATGGGTTTTGAAGTGTAAGAAAGATGATCAAGGTGTCATTATCAGGAAAAAAAATGAGGGAGGAGGAGAGGCTAGCTGATAGAAATCAGATCGTATTTGTGATACCGATTCAACAACTTTGGAAAATGATAGTACACAGGAACAAACCATTTGGGATTTTTAAAAGATTAAATTGAATTAGATGCGAAGTTCAAAGTATAAGTCTATGTAGTTTGAGCAATATAAAAGGAAAAATGATAGTAAAACTGGTTACTAATAAAGTAACACAAAGAAAGTAGACCTAGAGGTTGCTAGACATCAGATGATATGTCGGTAGATTCAACACAATAGATGATTAGACCTTGTTGGTGATCTCAAGAACAAACTAAGTTGTTCAACAAGCTGTGGGTTATCATCTTATTCCTGGTTAACACAATCAACAAAATTCCAATAAGGGGTGACGAGCAGAATAAACGCCACAAATGTGTGCGTATGACCAAAATATGAGCAAAAGC
>BJCM01264834.1:0-21273 GCA_018326385.1 Flaveria bidentis
AATTTATTTAGAAAACCCATTTTCTAAATTGGTGTAGATATTTGATTGAATGATCATATCATCAATTAAATACCAATTGGTGTTTGCTAAGCTTGTTATTGGGTATAACCCGACTTGGATCACAACGTACTAACCGCATCAATATTCTAGGTGTCTTGGGCATAAAGAATCCTACAACCTCAAGTATTCTTGAGTCATGTTATCACCTACTTTAATGGTGAAATTTTCAAACTGTTGCTTAAGGAGATCCTTCTTGTACTCCTTGGCTTTAATTGAGCCCTCGTACAGAAGCTTCAGTGCTTCCCATAGTTGCTTTGTAGTCTTGCACTTCTTGAAGCCTCTGTAGATGGAGTTTCGAAGAGCAGGTTGAAGGGTTGTCATGGCTTTTTGATCACTCTCCATTATCTTCTTGTCTTCATCAGAGAAATCAGCCACAACCTTTGGAATCATACCATCACCAATAACAGATGAGTTGCTTGGTATGTAAGGTCTTTCAACAACAGAGTCCCACATCCTGGTGACTTGAGACTTGATATAGTCTGGTTTCCATGTCAGTCTTGGTGATAGATGATATTTGAGTTGTTAAGTGTTTTATGTGAGTGAGGGATCTTAAGATGGTGAGATCTTATATCAAGAGCCTAGAATGCTCTAATACCAAATGTCGGACCGTTTAGAAGGGTTGATGCAATTTACAACACAACAACATAACTGAGGAGAGTTCTTTTAGAACACTTAATAAATCAAATAGGGAACTCGTTAACTACTAAGAGATGCTAAGAACACAAGTGAAAGAGAGATAGAGGAAGATATCAACACGAATATTTGGTTTTCAACGAATGCAGTATATTGCTTCTCAAATTCTATTACAAAGTGTTACAAAGTATATTGGAATGTTACAAATACTTGAGATACTTATACTACATATTATAGCCGGTTATACTTTGAAGGCCAGCTAAATACATAAGACTAGACAACAAAATCAAATGTAAAGTCAAAAGGCTGATTGTCTTTTGACTTGTGACTATGACATGCCATAGCTCACATCCTAATATATTACAAACATTATAATGTACATAAAGTAGAAAGCTCTGATTCAAGACCTCAATGTACAATTTTCCAAAAGCATGGACCTTTTCACCAACTTGTGAATGTTGGTGAGTCAAACATAGTTGCAGTGGAAAGGTGGTCCAGCTTTATGGAAAAGTACATCAAATAATAGCATGTACATAAAAGTCTTCAGAAGAAATTTGTCTTCATAAATTGGCTTCGGAAGACTTTGTCATTGAAGCTTCAAAATACTTCATCTTTGGCTTCGGAAGATATTGGTCTTGGCTTCGGAAGATTATACACGTAGAATATTTTTGGTGTGAGGTGTAAAACTTCCGAAGCATTTCTACTACAGTAACTTAGTGCATCCATGCACAAAGAATTTGGATGCTTTGAATGTTTTGACTGCATCAAACTTGTTGGAATCCTTACATATATGCTAAAAACGTATAGCCAAAATTTTAAAATTATGCATTTATGGCTTATGTCAATGAAAGTCCTACAACAATGCATGCTAAGGTAAACATAAATCTCTATAGCGTATAAAGGATCAATTAGGTGCAAAGTTAAGGAAGAACGTAAACATAATTTTGAAAACATGGTAAAGGACAAGAAAGCTAAAACATAAATGCTTAAGCATGAAATTAGAAGCTTTAAAGATTAAATTAAATCATTACTTTTAGACATTGAAATACTCTTTATGCTGAATTTAAGAAATTGATAAATTAGCTATAAAAATCTAAAGTTGAGCATTTCATTACTGAATTGAAACTTGAAAATTTTCAATTCTCTTCTACCAAGCCTCAAGATATGCTTGACTTGCATAGGGAACCAAAGGACATCAAAGAAATTAACTGGGTAATTTTTTGTGATGGATCGATTATGCAAATTATTTCAATGATTAATTGAAACGAATATACAATCAACAAGGATCAAACCAACGATATTGTAACACCCCAGAAATTCAGCCCAATAAGAAATCATAATATACTATAGGGCCCAATAAAGACCCGAATTAATTTGGGCTTATCAAAGAAAACTTAGATAAGAAGCTAATATTTCGGGCCCATTTAAGGCCCAATACCCATTTACCAACTAAATAAACAAGTGATCTTAAAACAATGAATGATTCTAATCATATATTAGAGAATCCAAACTAAAAACAGATTCAAACTCCATACCGGGTAAAGTTCGATAATCTAACGCGTACTAACATCTATGTTTAATCAGAATTCTCTTGGCATGGCTTGATGTCCTACCGAAATCATTGTTAATCATGATACATATTGTAAACAATGCTTGCTAAAAGATCCTAATCAAACGTGTATAATCAACTGTGATACGTCGGAAAAACGCGAATACTGGATATGCCGACATTTTACTGACATCTGATACATCAACCGAGCCCTATAACGTCATAAATATTTATCTAATTATTATATTTGTTATAACATTCTAAATTAGAAGTGGGACGTTTATCCAGACAAATGTGACTCGAGACGCGACCAAGGCGTGTACCTAGTAGTACTACCCAATATTTCTGCTAGTTATCATTATTAACGATCTGAAAGTGTGAGGACTTTTTAAGGTATTAAGCACTATGTTAAAACATACACAAATTATAATAATAAAATAGCATTTGAGTACAAGTATGCTACCTCCCCCAGAAGAAGGTTTATAAAATAAAAGGGCATGAACTCACCTGGTGGATAATGATAATGAATAAAGAGACTCGTGATAGGTGCAAAGACAATCCTTCCAATGTTACCTAGAACACACAAGTACATAAGTACATGTACACAGAAAACTTAACAACCCTAGGTTAACCTAGTTGACCCGTTTGACCCGTTGGTAACATATTAGATGAAATATTGTTTAATCATATAAGATAACTTAACATACAAGAGTATCATGTAATTTACCCATGCGTATCATATTATCAACCTAGGTTCTTCCTAAGTCATCATGCCATATTAGATCATCATGCACTCATGCATATCTCAAACAACCATCATGCTTAATCAATATAAATACATCACATCAAACAAGTCATATGTGATGTCTAATCATGCACTACATGCCATGTGAAGCCACCCATGACCTCACATCCTAAACCATGCCAATCCAACTAAGTAGGTGCCATAGATTCGCATGTGTGTACAAAAATCAAATTCACATTACTTGCATACATAGTGACAACCAATTCCAAACCCAATCATGAACTTCTAATCACTAACTATAATTCATCATCATGTATGATCATCAAAACCTATACCTCTTACATGATTAACCAAGCATCCATACAACTAAATTACACATTCTATCAGAACAAACATCATCAACAATCGTTCTAACACGATCGTAACATCACAAGCATTCCCAATTCATCATATCCAATGTTCCACAAAAATAAAGTTTCCCTTTTGGCAAAGTAATACCCAAAAGTGATCTAGAATCCAATTCAATCATAATTTCAACAATTATTTACCTAATCAAGTTCATAGCGTTCATTCTAAGATGTTAGTCACCTCCAGAACATCCAAATTCCTAAGCATCATACACAAAAGTTTCTACTTTTAGTAAGTCATGATCAACATCTCAATTTCATAGATTTTCTTGCACAATTCAATTAAACTAATATCTAAGCATTACATCTAACATCTTAGCATCATCAAATCATGAATTCCAAGAACAAAAAGTTTCCTCTTATGGCAATGTATGAACTAGATGGTCAAACCCTAGATTTCTTGCACAATCAACATAATCTAGCATTTTTACAATCTAACTAACATCATATAATTATCAAAAAATCTTCAATTTCATATTATCATCATCAATTTATAAATTAGGGTTCATCAATATCTAAAACTATGAACAACCAATTAAAACTAACCTTTAAATGTGTAGAAATCAACAATTGGACTTGTAAAACACCTTGCAATGCTTGAACTTGATCAAAATCGATTTGTTCTTGTTGTTTCTTGATCAAAATCGCAAAAGAGAGGGCAGGGAGAGGAGTTGCGGCCGATTATGGGGTTTGGGGGGTTTAGGGTTGGGTAATTTTGGTAATATTTGGTCAAAAAGTGTTTACAAAATAACCCCTTTAATTTATTTTATAAAAACTATCTTTCTAATACTTTTTAAATAATCTAGACTATAATTTATAAGTATTATTAACCAACAATAATAATCCTAAACATTTAGAACAAGTCACATAACACATTGAATATATATATATATATATATATATATATATATATATATATATATATATATATGTGTGTGTGTGTGTGTGTGTGTATATATATAACACGTTATCGCGTAAAATTCACAAAAATAAATATTTAAAATTCTATAAATTCATTAACCACATAATCACAACTAATAATCAACATTGTTAATTAGATTATTATTGTTTAGCATGTATTATTATTATTAAGTCACAAATGTTCAATGAAAATTATTATGTGCTCACGACATGTGTATGCAAGACTTAACAGAACTAATAGAGTTTGGTAATGGAAAATTATCGGATGTCACATTATCCTCAAGTTGAAAGAATTTTCTTCCCTAAAATTGCATTACATGGTTGTGCGACATCCCTGGTTTACTGCATTGGCATAATGAAATCGAGTGAGTTGTTACATCATCTCCATGCCGAAATAAATTTCGTCTTGAAATTTACTCAGTACCTTCTCCGGTTGTTGCCATCATTTCGAACAGATGAGGATACTTGAGCTTCATCTGATCCTCATGTTCCCATGTGAATTTCGGTCTTCGTTTTGAGCTCCAACAAACTTTGACTATAGGTATCATGCTTTGCTTAAGAGTCTTGACCTCATGATCCATTACTTCAACGGGCTATTCCATAAAGCGTAATTGATCATCTACTTGTACTTCCTCGAGTGGTACAATTAGTGTCTCGTCAGATAGGCACTTCTTTAGATTTGAAATGTGAAATACATTATGAACACCACTTAGTGACTCAGGCAAGTCCGATCGATATGCCATTGGACCTATTCTTTCCAGTTTCTCAAATGGTCCAACATATCTTGGATTAAGAAAGCCTCTCTTGCCAAATCGAATTACACCTTTCCACGGCGAAACTTTCAGCAAGACTTTGTCACTGATTTAAAACTCCAAAGGTTTCCGTCGTTTGTCTGCGTAACTCTTCTGTCTGTCTCGTACCGTAGCCATGCGGTTTCGTATTTGCACTATCTTCTCTGCGGTCACATATACCAATTCAGGACCAATCAATTGACTATCACCAACTTCCGCCCAACAAACTGGTGATCTACACTTTCGTCCATATAATGCCTCAAATGGCGCTACCTTTATGCTAGTATGATCACTATTGTTGTAAGAAAACTCAACCAATGGTAAATGAGCTTCCCAATTATTCCCAAAATTGATCACACAAGTACGTAACATGTCATCCAAAGTTTGAATAGTATGCTCACTCGGACCATTGGTCTATGGATTGTAGGCAGTGCTCATGTCAAGATGCGTACCCAAAGATTTCTGTAACGATTTCTTGAAATGGGACATAAAACGAGCATCATGATCAGAATTAATTGAGATTGGCACACCATGCCTCGACAATACCTCCTTCAAGTAAATTTGAGTTAACTTGTCCATTTTGTCAGTCTCCTTGATTGCAAACAAATGAGCTGACTTAGTGAGTCGATCCACAATCAACCATATCGTGTCACAACCATTAGGGGTCCTCGGCAACTTACTATTCAAGTCCATAGAGATTTGCTCCCATTTCCACAAGGGGATTTTAGGCTGTTGTAGTAACCCAGATGGTTTCTAATATTCCACTTTTACCTTTAGAGCATGTCAGGCATTTACTCACATATGTAGCTACATATGGCTTCATGTTAGGCCACCAATAGTGCACATTCAGATCATGGTACATTTTGTTAGAGGCAGGATGTATGAAATACTTATACATATGCGTTTCACTCATAACCAAGTCTTTTAGGTTTTCACATAAAGGTACCCAAAGTCTATCCATGAAATATCGTATTCCATTGGATTTGACTTCTATCTATTTATCCATCCTGCGTAAAGATTAGGATCTAACGTTCTGACCTTTCAAGGCTTCCATCTGGGCGTCCTTAATTTGCTCGGGCAAGTGAGTGCTAATCGCCAATTGTAGGGCACGCACTCCTCGGGGTTTAGCGGTTTCCTTTCTACTCAAGGCATCGACGACTACATTCGCCTTTCACGAGTAGTATTTATTAGTACAGTCATAATCGTTTAATAATTCCACCCAGCATCGTTGACTCATGTTAAACTCTTTCTGCTCAAAGATATGCTGAAGACTCTTGTTATCGTTGTAAATCGTGCACTTGGTACCGTACAAGTAATGTCTCGAGATATTCAAGGCAAAGACCACTGGTCCTAACTCCAAGTCATGAGTAGTGTAGTTCTTTTCATGCAAATTCAGTTGTCACCAAGCATAAGTTATTACTTTGTCATGTTGCGTCAGGACACAACCAGGTCCTTGGATAGAAGCGTCACAGTAAACCACAAAATCCTCACTTCCTTCAGGTAAGGCTAATATCACAAAAAAGTTTATACTTCAACAACTAAAAAGTAGCTTCCTGTCTCTCACCCCATTTATAGGTTGTTCCTTAATGGGTCAAAGTTATGAGAGGTTGAGCGATCTTTTAGAATCCCATAATGAAACGTCAATAGTATCCTGCCAGACCAAGAAATTGCCTTATCTTACTAGGTGTCTTGGGTATCGATCAGTTCTTTATAGACTCAATCTTTGCAGGATCTACATGTATTCCATTCTCGTTAACAATATGACCCAAAAATTCCACCTCACAAATGCAGAAGTCACACTTAGAAAATTTCGCATATAACTTTTCCTTTCTAAGTAGCTCCAAGATTAAACGTAGGTGTTCCTCATGATCCTCCTTGTTCCTAGAATAAATCAATATGTCATCAATAAACATGATAATAAACTGATCGAGGTAGGGTTTGCATACACGGTTCATGAGATCCATGAACACTGCTAGTGTGTTTGTCAACCCAAAAGGTATGACCAAGAACTTGTAGTGACCATAATGAGTACGGAATGTTGTTTTAGATATGTTTTCCTCATGAACTTTCAGTTGATGATAACCAGATCTCAAATCAATTTCGAATAATAACTTGATCCCCTGAAGCTGATCAAATAGATCGTCGATACGAGGTAACGGGTATCGGTTCTTGACTGTGACCTTGTTCAACTCTTTGTAGTCGATGCACATCCGGAATGTGCCATCTTTCTTCTTAACAACGAGAACAGATGATCCCCACGATGATAAGCTCGGTCAAATAAACCCTTTATCCTACAACTCCTGGAGTTGCGTAGATAATTCTCGCAGTCCGTTTGGTGTTAACCGTTAAGGTGCTCTCGCAATCGGAGTAGCTTTGGGAGTCAAATTGATCTGAACCTCAACTTCACGATGAGGTGGTAGTCCAGAGAAATCCTCTGGAAACACCTCCGGAAAGTCACGAACCACCGGAATGTCTTCTATCATCTTTTCCTCTTGTTGCTAGTTAGAAATGAGAGCTAATATGGCCAATTGGCCCTTGCATAACCACTCTGATCCTTCATGAACGATATGATGCCTATCACAACACCACTTTTCTTGCCCTTAACCAAAAGCATTTCCCCATCTACAATGGGAATGCGAATGACGTTCTCATGAAAAATCACCTCGGCCTGCTTCTGTGATAGCCAATCCATGCCTACGACCACATCAAAGCTTCCAAGAGTAACAGGCATAAGGTCAATGTCAAAGGTATGACGAGCGAGTTCTATCTTGCAATTCTTAAGGATGTGCGTAACACAGATTTGCTTACCATCAGCCAACTCTACAACATACTTAGACTTCAAGACAGAGGACATATCACTTAAGAGGCTACAATACTTAGTAGAGATAAAACTCCTATCGGTTCTAGTGTCAAATAGTACAGAAGCAAAACGACCATTAATAGGAAATTTACCAGTAACAGTAGTAGGATCGTTTAGAGCATCACCTGAACCCATGACAAAGGCTCTCCCTTTGGCTCCAACATTGATACCACAATTGTTTTCACTATTACCACCATTGTTTTTATTGCTACCATTACCATTGCCATTCCCATTTCTTCTCAGTTGAGGACATTTTTTCTTGAAATGTCCTCCCTTTCCACACTCAAAGCAACCCTTTGGTGTTCCATGGGGCTGCTGAGCCTACTAAGGCTGTTGAGGTTTCTTCATCAGTTTTCCACGACAATCCTTGGCTACATGTCCAACCTTCCCACAACACTAGCATCGGAAGCTATCACACATGCCAGTATGGTGGTAGTTGCATCGAATGCACCTTGGATTTTTTCCCACGTATCCACTTGGTCCTTGAGATGATAAAGATGATTGGTAAAAGTTGTGGTTGTTATCAAACTGTCTATGTTGATGTTGCTATTGAGGTTGAGTTGCTGAAGTTGATTGCCGGATGAAGATCGCTTGCTAGCATTATTTTCCCACTTACATTTGTTGTCAGGCACGATTGCCACAACGCCCCGCTTGGATAACTTCCCTTGTTCCACAACTTGGTCAGCGAGCCTGTGAGCCAGTCGTATAACCTGTTGAATAGTAGGGAGATTTGAAGTAGTCACCATACTCAGAATCTCCGGAACTAAACCACACAAGTATAGCTCAATCCGTCGGCTCGACGGGTTAACCATGCTAGGACAAAGTGTAGCTTGCTCATGTGACCTAGTAGTATAAGCCTCGATGTTGGATCTATCCATCTTCAATTGCCAGAACTCAGCTTCAAGCTTTTGAACTTCATAACGGGGGTAGTATTCCTCAGGCTTCATCGTCTTGATTTTTTCCCACGGCAGCGCATTTTCCATAGCCTGACCAAGCATCTACACTTGCACATTCCACCACGTGAGTGTTGCACCTTCCAATGTTCGTGTAGCATACTTCACTTGATTCGGTAGTGGATAGTTGCATTTGGCGAAGACTGACTCGGTCTTCTAAAACCATGTTACAAGACCTACTACTCGCTCGGCTCCACAGTAGGTATGCGGCTTACAGTCCATGAACGCTTTGTATGTGCATCCAGGTGGTCCTGTAATCACGTGTCAGGCTATAGGAGTCAAACCAAAAGAATTATTCACCTAATGTCATATTCGTGTAAATGATGACTAGTGTCACCGTTTACCTCCAAATTGTGCAGGCTGTGTGTTCAATGTCGCTTGCACGCATTGGTTTGTTAGGGCAACTAGTTCAAATGGGGTCATGTTCACATTGTCGGCACCACATCCACCGTCAAGCCCTCGGCCACGTCCACGTCCTCTACCTCTGCTATCCATTTTTCACTTTACATTCACAAACACCATAATGAGTAGCATCTAACATATTAATCCCATTGAAGTATATTAAATAATAAGAAATAATGTAGAGTCACAACAATGACATTTATTACCAAAATGATAATGTATTATAAATAAATTGTAAGTAACTCATAAAAATATCCAATCAATGTCAAAATTTAAGTTTTCAGTTGTGTGGGAAACAACCCTTCCCACATAGGTTTAAGAAAAACAATATGTAGTCAAAGTTATATTAATAAAGATAATTAATCAAACAAAGTTGATCCATCACTGTCTCCACCGTCCGGGGCTTATTCTGGTTCTTCCTCAGGGTTTTAATCGGAGTCCTCGATAGGTGCAGGGCTGTCCACGATTTGTAGTGTTGCGAGTTGTGCTTCCAATCCTGTTAGTTTGCTCTCAACGCCCACATTGTGGAGATCCTGCTCACCCATACGCTCAGTAAGATCCATCACTCTGCCAGCCATCTTGAAATTCCCTTTGATGGACATCGACAACCACTCCTCAATTATGGCCATCTTTAGCCATAGTCGACGTATATCATCCTTTAGTGTGGATTTCTCATCAGTGAGCACTCCAACTCATTGACGCTCAGTATTAAGTGTTACGGTCAATGCCGCCACGACCTGCTCAAGCGGTACATCTACTGATGGGAGAGTGGGTGCTGCAAACGGTAGATCCCAGTCTATCTAACCACGGGGGTAACGATGTCGCGGCCAGTCATACACTCGGTGAGGTACAGGTGGAGGGGATTCCGAACGAGCACGCCTTTTTCCCAAAACCCGGGATGATGATTCCATGCTGCAGTGCATGTGATGTATATGCCAATGAGTATAAAGTAAAAGGATAAGTCAGGAGTAAGTAACTAATTGTGTGGTTATAAACTAGTGTGTATGCAACCTAGTTCCCTATAACCAATGGCTCTGATACCAATCTGTCACACCGTCAAAATCCACGTTTGGAGTTTTACCACGAGGTGTGTGACAAATCAGGATCACAGTCACTAGTTACTCAGAATGACACTATATGCCACATTCAAAACAAAACTAACCAAAGTTCAAATGTTTAAAACCATGTGGAAGCATTTTGTAAATAAGACAAACCAAAAGTAATAAAATGCATAATATGGCAAATCACGCGACATCCTAATGTATAAAACCCTTAAATAAAAGACAAACAAATATGTATTTGAAATAAAGTCTTAGGATGCATGTTGGACCTGTGTTGTGCTCCTAATGGCAAGCTGAGTTAACGACTTGAGAATAGGATACTAAAAATGTCAACACAATGGTTGGTGAGTTCAAGAATTTGCGTTTATCATAAATATTAACAATTGCATAGCATAAGAAGTGTATTGAAATAGATAGCTAGTCTATATTCACAAGTAATAACCATAGTGATTTCACGATTGAAGCTAACTGTGTTTCGTTTGTTGCCTCCCGTCACGACTTACCAGGTCGTGACGATGTTTGTGTTTAAGACAAAATTACACCCGTTTTATCTCGAGTCACACAGGTGGGGCTCGTCAGACCTAGTAGTACTACCCAGTATTTCTCGCTAGTTACCATTATTAACGTTCCAAAAGTGTGAGCACTTTTCAAGGTATTAAGCACTATGTTAAGACATACACAATTATAATAAAAAATAGCGTTTGAGTACAAGTATGCTACCTCCCCCAGAAGAAGATTTATAAAATAGAGGGGCATGAACTCAGCTGGTGTATAATGATAATGAATAAAGAGACTCGTGATAGGTGCAAAGACAACCCTTCAAATGTTACCTAGAACACACAAGTACATAAGTACTTGTACACATAAAACTTAACAACCCTAGGTTAACCTTGTTGATCCGTTGGTGACATATTAGATGAAATATTGTTTAATCATATAAGATAACTTAACATACAAGAGTATCATGCAATTTACCCATGCGTATCACATTATCAACCTAGGTTCTTCCTAAGTCATCATTCCACATTAGATAATCATACACTCATGCAAATCTCAAACAACCATAATGCTTAATCACTATAAATGCATCACATCAAACAATTCATACGTGAAGTCTAATCATGCACTACATGCCATGTGAAACCACCCAAGACCTCACATCCTAAACCTTTCCAATCCAACTAAGTAGGTGCCTCAGATTTGCATGTGTGTACAAAAATCATAATCACATTACTAGCATACATAGTGACAACCAATTCCAAACCCAATCATGATCTCCTAATCACTAACTATAATTCATCATCATGTATGATCATGAAAACCTATACCTTTTACATGACCAACCAAGCATCCATACAACTCAATTACACATTCTATCATAACAAACATCATCAACAATCATTATAACATGATCGTAACATCACAAGCATGCCCAATTCATCATATCCAATGTTACACAAAAATAAAGTTTCCCTTTTAGGAAAGTAATACCCGAAAGTGGTCCAACATCCAATTCAATCATAATTTCAACAATTATTTACCTAATCAAGTTCATAGCATTCATTCTAAGATGTTAGTCACCTCCAAAACATCCAAATTCCCAAACATCATACACAAAAGTTTCTACTTTTAGTAAGTCATGATCAACATCTCAATTTCGTAGATTTTCTTGCACATTTAATTAAACTAACATCTAAGCATTACATCTAACATCTTAGCATCATCAAATCATGATTTCCAAGAACAAAATGTCTCCTCTTATGGCAATGTATGAACTAGATGATCAAACCCTAGATTTCTTGCACAATCAATATAATTTAGCATTTATACAATCTAACTAACATCATATAATCATCTAACAATCATAAATTTAATATTATCATTATTAATTTATAAATTAGGTTCATTTATATCAAAAACTATGAACAATCAATTAAAACAAACCTTTAGATGTGTAGTAATCAACAATTGGACTTGTAAAACACCTTGGAATACTTGAACTAGATCAAAATCTATTTGTTCTTGTTTGTTTCTTGATAAAAATTGCAAAAGAGAGGGTGGGAAGAGGGGTTGCGGCCGATTATGGGGTTTGGGGGTTTAGGGTTGGGTAATTTTTGTAAAATTTGGTTAAAAAGTATCTACAAAATACCCCCTTTAATTTATTTATAAAAACTATCTTTCTAATACTTTTTAAATAATCTAGAAAATATATATGTATCTAACATGTTGTCATGTTATTGTGTAAAATTCACAAAATAAATATTTAAATTCTGTAAATTCATGAACGACATAATCACAACTAATAATCAACATTATTAATTAGATTATTATTGTTTATCATAAATTATTAGTACTAAGTCACCAAAGTTCAATGACAACTAGTGTGTGCTCACGACACGTGTATGCAAGACTTAGCGGAACTAACGGTGTTTGGTAATGGAAATTACCGGATGTCACAAACAGCTTTCTGTACACTCTATGGACATTACGAGTTCCTCGTTATGTCTTTTGGTTTAACCAACGCATCAGCTACTTTTATGGACTTGATGAATTGAGTGTGTCAGGCGATGTTGGACAAATCAATGATCGTGTTTATTGATGATATCTTGAATTATTCGAAGAGCGAGGCAGAGCATGCCGGTCATATTCGAAAGGTGTTGGATACGTCGAGAAAGGAAAAGTTGTATGTCAAGTTCTCCAAGTTTGGTTCTGGTTACACGAGGTTTAATTTTTGGGTCATGTAGTAAATCCCGAGGGGATTATAGTGGACACGACCAAGGTGGAGGTGGTGATGCAATGGACGTCTTCAAAGACGCCATCCGAGATTCGTAGTTTCTTGGGGTTGGCGGGATATTATAGGAGAGTCATTCAGGACTTCTCGAAGATAGCTTCTTTGTTGACTAAGCTGACTCGCAAGGATGTGAAGTATGTGTGGGGTCAAGAACAAGGGAAGGCTTTTGAGGAGTTAAAGGCAAGGCTGAAGCAAGCTATAGTTTTATCGTTGCTCAAGGGAAGTGAGGACTTAGTGGTTTATTCAGATGCTTCTAACGCGGGGTTAGGTTGCGTGTTGATTTGGCGAGCAAAGGTTATAGCATACACGTCCCGACAATTAAAGGTTCATGAGGTGAATTACCCTACTCATGACTTGGACTTGGCAGTTGTGGTCTTTGCATTAAAGATTTAGAGGCATTACTCATACGAGACGAAGTGCACAATCTTCACTGACCACAAAAGCTTGAAGTACTTCTTCGAGCCAATAGATTTGAATATGAGGCAGAGGTGATGGTTAGATGCAACACCCAGTTATTTTAAAAGTCAAAGAAAAGAAGAATAAAGTGAAGGAAAAGAAAGAAAGGAACTAAAGTCTAAGTAGAGGGACCAATTGTGTAGAAAAGGATAAAAAGTTTAAAAGTTGGTGAATAAAGGTGGCATGGCCACCTATCACCCTCTCCTCACACATATCTTCAGATATTTTTAGAGAGAGAAAGAGCAGAGCTCGGGTTTGAAGAGGAACAGGAAAGAAAAGTGTGAATTCAAGGTAAGGACTCATGTGATTATGATGTTCTTAACTGGTTTTATCCTCGGTAGTATGCATATATGTGTTGTATGTGTTCAGGTGTGTGTTTTCGTGGGTTTCTAGGTGGTTGAACTCTGTTGCAAGCGGGTTTTTAAAGAAGTCATAACCAAAGGCTGCAAAGGTGAGTTCTAGAATCCCTTTTTACTTGTTTTTAACAGCTTTGGGGCTGGAATGCGTGTATGAACTTTTTATAAAGTTGGGTTTTATACCCGTATGTGTGTATGTGGGTATGTTACAAGTGGGGTTTGACTTTGGGATATGTATGTGTATGATGATGTTATTTTTGTGTTTTAAGGCTTAGAATGTATGATTTAAGTTTAGAACATGATAGGTGATGTTTGGGGACTGATTTATGATGTTATGTGTGAATTAGGCTGCTTATGCACCTTAACAGTGGCCCATGCGCCCAACAGAAATAACTGCTTAAGTGTCCCATGCGCCCAAGACCTCATGCACCCTAATAGTATTCATGCGCCTAGAAATAGGCTGAGATTTTCTAAGTGCCCAGACGCCTAGGATTCCCATATGCCTGCATAGTGCCCATATGCCTAGAATCGCCCAGAATAGACTAAGTGTTGCTCATACACCCCAATAGTACCAATGCACCTAAGTATTCCCCATGCGTCTGAAAGGCCATGCACCTGCATGTGCTTATGCGGCTGCATACTGCACATGCGCCTAAAGACTTAGAATATTTTCTGACTTTTTGAGGAAAAAGTGAAATGTAGGCTTTGACTTGGGTGATGTATGATATTATTTGTTGATGTATGTATGATGCCCTTGCCGGATGGTATGTAGCATGATTGTTATTTCATGTGTGATGGTGCCTTGTATGGCGATGTTATGTATGGTTATGTTTATGTTCCTTTTATGTATGCTTATCTTTCCTGTGGCTTTATGTGTTATAGTTGTGAAAGAAATGATAAAGTATTATGTAAAGTAAGGTGAAAGATAATAAAAAGAGGAACATAATGATAGAGCGCATGCATTAATGAAAGAGAAATTAATGAAAGGCTTGCAAGCAAAATGTAAGGAGGTGCACGACTCTAAAATCTCATAAGCTCATCTGTCTGTGGTTTATCTAACTGATGCACACATGGGAACATTCTTTGTGATTGACCAGTGATAGAGTACATGGATTATAGTGGATACTCACCTCGGTGTTGGTGCCAGGCTATGTGCGTTATGGAAGTCATTTATGATATTCGGCCCAATACCCGCTTTGTGCATACGTTTGAGTTGTAGTATATAGTTAGGATCTTTGTCGCTTGCCCCGTTGCATGTGCCAGGCTATGTGCGTTATGGAAGTCATTTATGATCTTTGGCCCAGTACCCGCTTTGTGCATATGTTTGGGGTATAGCTGATGACACTGATCCTGAAAGAGATAAAGAGATAAAGAAAGAAAGTGATGAACAGCAAATGATATTATCTATGTGTACGTACGATGTGTGATCATGTACAAAAGTATACTATGATTTGATAAATAGTAAAGAATAGTTTTAAATGAAAGTAAAGTATTTCATTTTATAAAACTAGAACTCATTCAGCAACGCTGACTTTTATGTGTTTCTAGTTGGTAGGTAAAGGTTGCTGAGGATGGCACAGGGCGGCTACTTGCCTCGTTTTGGATGGCATCCATTTTTATAATGTTTTTGTGATGTAATGCAACAAGTATTTTGTAAATTGATAATGAAGTATTATTTTGAAAAAGCTATTATAATGAAATGGAAAAGTTTTTTTAATGTTTCCGCTGCAGTATTATAAAGTTAATGTAATTATATGTTTACGTTCAATGATTGACCAACTGTAAGTGTCCCGGGAACGAGGCCTTACAAGTTGGTATCAAAGCCAAAGTTTAGGTGAAATGGGTAAATTTTCAAAAGAAACCTAAACTTAAACTGATAATGGTACGAAAAGGGAACGAATGCCATTCCGAGTAGTTGCGTGCCATCAGGTTGTAACACCATGACATTTCATTTGAAGCCGAAGAATGAAGAAAAAGAAATAAAGTCCAAAGTCGGGGGACCAAACTTGCCAAAACGGGAGAAAGTTTGGAAGAGTAGGGGAATAAGAGGGGAGGGCAGCCCACACCCTCCCCCACACCCACAAAATTCTGCCAAAGGAGAAAAAGAGAGAAGAGAAGGAGAAAAGGGAGAAAAAGTTTGGTTCGTGTGGATTCGGGAGTGAAAATCAAAGTGTAGCAGGTTGAATCAAAGCTCTACTTGTCGGTGTTGTTTGTGTGAGTTCTAGGACCCCTCTTTTACCCGTTTTCAACTAATTTGGGGATGGAACACATAGTGAAAACCCGATTTTGAAAAGTGTATGTTTGACCCGTGTGTATGTGTTTGCGTGTGATGCATGTGGTGTTTGTTTCCGGGCTTGTTCATGCTTGAATGGTGTTGTGGTATGCATTCCTAAGGTTTAGGATGGTTAGTTTGGGCTTAGAATGGGTTTGGAAGAGCTTGGAGGTCGAAAATGGCAGATTGGGTTCGGGATGAACTGCATTCTGCATCAACTAGGGCTAGGCGACCGAATGGAAGCCATATGGCCAAATGGGGTGCGAATGAGGTTCAATCACATGATTGAGGGCTAGTCGCATGTGGAGTCATGCGACTGAGGGCCCATTCGCATAAGTGCTCATCCGCATTAGTTTCATCCGCACAAGGTGTTCATTCGGATTAGTTCCATTCGCATGGGACTCATCCGCATTGAGTTCATCCACATTAGGTCCATTCGCATGGGTGTTCATTCGCATAGGTGTTCATCCACATTGGTCCATTCGCATAATGTTCAGTCGCCTGGAAGCCATGCGACTGAAGGGTGCCTATACACCCAAGTAGGGTTGGTGTACCCGAGGAAGACGTAGTGTATTTACTGAGTTTCGGGGGAAAGTGCATATGTAAGTTTCGACATGAAAGGTTCCCGTAAGTTCGTGTAAGATGACTTTTAAGACCATAGAGGTTATGTTGGGCATGATGATGATGTATGACGTTGTACGATTATGCATGATGTATGTTATGTATGTATGATGATGCCCTTTATGATGATGTTATTGACTATGTATGTTATGTTCCTTGCTTTGTATGTTTATATTTCCCATGGATATACGTTGAATTTAATGAATGAAATGAAAAGTATTATGTAACGTAAAGTGGAAGATAATGAAAAGAGGAACGAAATGAAGAATGCATGCATTAATGAATGAACGAACGTAAGAAATACTTGCAAGCAAATGTATGGAGGTTCACACTCAATGGGGAGTGATAGCTAAACCGTGTGTGGGTTAGCTACCCCATGAGGATGCGCACTGGGGCTTAATCCGTGTGATTAAGCATATGTATGGAGGTTCACACCCAATGAGGGGTTGTTAGCTTAACTATGTGCGGGTTATATACTCCATGAGGATGCACAAAGGGGTTCAGTCTCTATGACTAACAAGACGTATAGGGTCCTTGTCGCTTAACCCTAGTTGAATTACATGATGCTCTAGAGGGGGGTTTAGCACATGACAGGACCTATATGAAAACGAGAAAATAATAAAAGTACAAAATGAACGATGATGAAGATAATAACTATTATCTATGTGTACGTATGATGTATGATCGTACGAAAGTAATGAACGATTTTAATGAAAGAAAAGTATGCTTTATTGTAAAACTAGAATTCACTCAGCAACGCTGACTTTTATGTGTTTCCAGTTGGCAGGTAATGTTGCTTAGGATGACACGGGATGGCTACTCAGCTTTTTTGGATGGCATCCATATTTATAATGCTTTGGTGATGTAATGCATCATGTATTTTGTAACTGGATAATGATGTATTGTTTTGCAAAAGCCTTTATAATAAAATGGAATGTTTTTGTTTAAATGTTTCTGCTGCAACGTTTTTATGTAAGATGAGGAAAATATATGTTTTATGTGCAATGATTGACCAGCTGTGAGCGTCCCGGGAACGGGGCCTTACCAACAAGTATTTTGTAAATTGATAATGATGTATTATTTTGAAAAAGCTATGATAATGAAATGGAAAAGTTATTTTAATGTTTCCGCGATAGTATTTTAATAAAGTTAATGTAATTATATGTTTTATGTTCGATGATTGACCAGCTGTAAGTGTCCCGGGAACGGGGCCTTACAAGTTGGTATGAGAGCCTAAGTTTAGGTGAAATGGGTAAATTTTCAAAAGAAACCTAAACTTAATCTGAAAATGGAAAGAAAAGGGAAGGGATGCCAGTCCGAGTAGTTGCGTGCCATCAGTTATTTTCTAAATGTTAACCGACATTAAGTGCGCATGTTATTTGATTTTGGTGATACATATATTTACCTAGTTTATGTGCTTAATGTAAAAGTCTGTCATGAATTAAACATATGTAATGATTGAGTTGAATGAAATATAATACGTGGTTGATGCTTATAATGTTTAATATTTCATTGTATTTTTGTGTGTTAAAGTATAATGAACTAACTATATAGGTTTGAGGTTATTGTTCATAGTTCTTAGTCAATAATGATTGAGAAATGTGTTCAAACTTAGTCGTATTAGTCCTCATGCAAATGGGCCATGCTAATGGACCAGTCGCACGACTGAACCAGGAGACTGGATCAATCGCACGATTGAGACATAAGATTGACTCATTCGCACGACTGAACCTTTAGTCATGCGTATTGCAGGATTGATGTTGGTCACTAAACACAATGTTTTCTCTCAAATTCACCTAGAACAACACTCTGGTATAGAAAGAATCCGTAAGAGTTGATCACAATATAGAAAATAATACAGAACACAGAAAGTAATTTTCAAGGTACTTTTATATATTGCTTCTCAATTCAATAATACAAGACTCTTACAAGCAGTTGTTACAATGAGTTACAAAGAGAACCTATATATAATACTACCTACAGTCGGATATACTTAGATACCAGTTGGGATCCTTTAGCTAAATCCTATAATACAAGACTATAGTTGAAGGTATATTTGATAAAGTCTTATCTGAGATATGGTAGTCAGGACATGTCCCTGACATACCCTTTTGTCACCAACTAAAGTTGGTAACAGGTACTATCATAAAAATGTGAACAGTGGAATAAAATATGGTCAACTACATGGCTCTTTAGGAAGAGGCCATGTTATACCAGTAGTCTCCAGCGGAGTGTCAGAGACCATACTTGTGTCCACTGGTTCATAGCAGTTCTTCTGAAGGTTAAATGGTTTCGGAAGAGTAAGTACTTCCGAAGCCACTTATACTTCGGAAGAGGCTGCTTCTTCCAAGTCTTGGAGACTTCTTTTCATCATACTTCGGAAGTGGTCTTTAGTTTATTCTTCTAAGACTTGAATTTCAGAAGTATACACTTGTCATCGGAAGTAGAGTTCTGTCTTCGGAAGTTGATCTTTCTGTTTGTCTTGGAAAGAACTCTACAACATTCGAAAGTTCCATGTTAAGCTTCGGAAGCCTTTGCATGCAGCACCAAAATAACTTAAGTGACATAGTTTTGGTTTCATTAGCCTTCTTCTTGAACCAACAAACTCCCCCTAGGCTGATGCTACCAAAACTTCACTTGTCTTGACTTCTCAAAACTTTCAGCACCAAGGAGAGTAAATATTTTTCTGTCTCCTTGTTCTTCCCTAATGTGGTGCTGAGAAGTTTGTATAGATCCTTGGTAGACAGGAAATACAGTCTATCACTTTGGATAACATGTACCCTCTATTCTTGCCCTCTAAAAAGTGTTAGTTGATGGGAAGTGTAATCATATTCCCATCGAACTATAGGTTCCAATTCTGGACCTTCCACCATCTGTAGAAAGGCAGCACCTTTGGTGGGAGATCTTTCATTTTCTTCCTGTCTTCTCAACATTAACTATTCTTCAATCTAGGCTTTTGTGGTTAGTTCAGCTAGATGAAGACTGCTGAGATGATTTCTGATGAGTGCAGCAGTTTTAGAGTTAGAGGGGTGAAGAATGGCTTCTCTACTAGCTCAGTAATATCAAACCTGCTGGAGTGTAACAGAGAGGTTGCATTAAGTCTATTGACTTCACCATTCTCCATTTCCATACCAAAGTTGTGAGAAGGTTCATCGAACCTCCGCTGGATTATTTTCCTTCTAGGCATAAGAGACTAACTATGAATCTTGTCCTCTTTCCTTGTATCCAGTAGAGTCACCAGTTTCCTTCTGAGCTTCTTCTCTTCATCATTCAATGAGTCTGAGTTGAGGCCTAGAAGTCTTACAGCCTAGTCCAATGTTCCTCTAGGCAGATCAAGGAATCTATCTCTTATGAGGGAACATGAAGATCCATCAACATAGGTGATGTTGACAGAGTCTTCTTCACAAGAGACTTCGCTTAGAGTAGTACAGTTGGCGAGCTTCATCTTGATTGCCTTGAACTTCTCAAGAGAGAGATGTTGAGAAGGCTGAGGGGATGGTTTGGATGGTAATTGGGTAGGTTCAGGTTCAGAGGTTCTGGCTAGTGTTTTGGGTTGAAGGATGGGAAGTTTGGGTGGTTGAGGTGAAGGAGTCGGTGTGGGTAATGATGTGGGTTCGGGGGTGAAAGGCTCGGTTTTAATGGTGAAAGGTAAGGGTGAGGATTCAGGTTGTGGTTGGGTGGTAGCAGTGAAGGTCATCGCTTTTACCCTTCTATACATCTCTTTTCTTTTCCCCATCTGGATGTCAGCCTTGATTTCACTGACAATCCGTTGGAGTGTCCTTTCTGACATGGGACCCACCTGCCTTCCAGAGAAGCCATGAGCCCGAAGATAGTCCATTATCGAGACCTTTTCAATGAGCTTCTTGGTTGCAGTGACCCTAGCTTCTTCCTCTTTCTTCTTCTTTTCCTTTTCTTTTTCTCTTGCAGCCTTCTTCCCTTCTTTCTCCATTTGATCCTGCTCTTTGTTATAGAGCCAGAGGATCGTATCATCATTATGTGGAGAAAGTTCTTGAAGATTAAAGTTCTTGGAGCTAGAGTAGGAATTTTATCCTGTCTCTCCTCAGCTCCAATTCAGCTTCTTTCTGTTTTTCTTCTTCTTTCTCCAAGGCCAACCTGGCTTCTTCCTCAAGTTTCAGCCAGGTTGCCTTCTCTAGATCCACCAACTCCTCTAGTGGTAGCAGGAGTGTTTCTTCATTAGCAGCTCCTAATTCAATGAGCTGGTCAATGATCTCTTCTCTCTTTTTGTTGATGATAGCCTCCTGATTGGATGCAGCTGCTTTTGTACTGGAAGCTAGCAACTTCTCAGTTGGAAGTCTTCCTTTCTTCTTGAGTTTCTCAATCTTCTCCTCTTCCTGAAGCTCTTCCATAGTCATCTTTCTTTTCCCTTTATCTTTT
>BJCM01264836.1:0-10369 GCA_018326385.1 Flaveria bidentis
ATATCTGATGACATTATTTATATTTTGTATGAAATGAAATTTGAAATTATAAATGTCTTTATTTATTTCATAATAAAATTCGCATATATCATTTATCTCATGTATATATGATGATGTTGATATGTATATCAATTATCTTATGTCTATTTGTTGTAATTGTTATGTACGTAAAATTTTAGAAATGAACAAGTATTAAACCCTCGCGTTACGGCGGGAGGTATAAAACCGTATCAAATAACACTAATTGCACATTACCGTCATTGACCACCAACACCAAGAAAACCATAGATCGGAAAAAATAAATCGAATGAAAAGTAGATGAAAAAACGTTAAACCACATACGCACATTACGGTATGTTAACTCGTAAAATTTAGACCGAGACGTAAAATGAAAATTTTGTAAAATATAAAAAGTATAGGGGAACAAAGTTGAAAATAAAAAATTATTGAGCATAAATTGTAAAAGATGTAAAAGTATTGAGTTAAAATAAAAAATTTAAAGATTAAAAAAAATAAAAGCAAATTGAATACAACCCATGAAGCACAAAATACAACTTACAATGCATAGGAAACTTGCTAATTAGTATATATATAATAATCATAAGAAAGAAAAGAAAAAGAAAAATACTAGGAAATAACGTGTATTTTTAACAAACTAACATGTATAATCTATACAACAATATACAGGTATGCCTGGTACTATACAGGTATGCCTGGTACTATACATGTATTAAGCTAGAATTACTAATACACATCACAAAGGCATCATATTGCCATCCCCACTGATAAATCCAATTTGCCTAGAAAGTCACTAATGATTTCATTCCTTTTTTTTCATCTTTAAAGTCTATACTTCGCTCCTCATGGTTTGTAGTTATTAGTCTGACAATTTATTGAACTTTTATCAAATCTCATACTTCTTTTGCATTCGGATAATTTGCAGTATGCATTAGACATCTCTAGGCAATATTTGAAAAATCATTGCTTTTGTTGTATAAATCTGCTTTTTTAATTTACCACTTTTGTTAAACCGACAATTTTCTGATATGCTATAAGTATTTTTGTATTCCTTTACTCTTTCTTACTTTGTATATTTCATTGGGTAGGAATTGTTCATATAAAATAAAGCTCAAATATTTTTTTATTAATATAGTCAATACAAATGAATATAAATAAATGATTACAAATCTCTTTTACAATGATAAAGTTACAGAAATAGATGAAAAGAAATGTAAAAGCTGAGGATCGTGTTCAACACGGGCTCTTAAAACAAATTCCGAGCCTCCTAGGAGAACTCGTTTGTTTCCTAGAGTACAAGCCGAAACAGTTTGTACTGTCGGGATTGATCTAGAACCCGAACTTGTTTGTAGAATAGAAACCAGAGAGATTGAGAATGATTAGAGAACCTGTTTTGCTCCAGGTTTCGAGTTGTGTTGGTGTGTCTTTCTACCGAGACACCCTCAATATTTATACTGGAATTCGAACCGTAATATCCACCCAGTCATCACTCAGTCATTCATCTGAAATCGTAATTGCTCATTTAATTTGCCATTAACAATTGTCCGTTTCGGCCAACGTGTCAGTCGCACCAAGGTCAGTCGCACCTGACCAGGCCCTCGAACCAACCTTCAAAAATACTAAGGTGGCTCTCAAACGGATCGCAGTGAAGTGCAAAGTGTGCCATCAAAGCGCCACATTGCGCCCACATGCTCACACCGCGTGTGCAAGTGCGAGTGCGAGTGCGAGTTAAGGGTGCTTCGCACCCTTCGCGAATCCAATTAGTGTGAAACCATAGAAAACAATATAGATAAAATGTTATAAAATATAAACCATTTGATATTCTTTCTTTCCTCTAATGTGGGACAACTTCCCACAATTTCTAATGTCATTAAACACATTATTTTTCATTCAACAAATTAATTTATTGACTTAATATTAATAACCATATTAATATTATCAATAAATTTCCAACAATCCCATACATAAATGGAAATCAATTCTCCAAAAAGTTCAGCAATCAAGTGTTATAGGATAGGTAGGTTTTCCCTTTGAACCTTCCTTCGTGATGTATACTTAGTCTTGTAGCGGTGTGTAGACACGATGTCTTTGAACAGACCCTGTTTTATGTAGACGACAATATACATTCACAAAACACTCTTCCTGGTTTGATCAACCCCTCATTATCATGTCCGTTATTAGTCATGGAACATTTTCCTAGTTTTGCGAGAGCTATAGGATTACTTACCTCCCCACAAATCGATTCGAAGCGACCCCAATTCTCTCTAACATAGGTGTGTAACCCCCGATTATATTTTTTTAAAGACAAGAAAGAAGAATAAAGTGAAGAAAAAGAAGGAAAAGAAATTAAACCCAAGTCTAGGGGTAAAAAGTGTCCAAAATGACAAAATGTTTGAAAAGTGGGTGTAAAAGGTGGTATGGCCACCCATATGTCACACACATCACCAATTCTCGGATATTTTAGAGAGAGAAGGGAAAAGAGCAGAGAACTCTCGGTTTTGAAGGAAGAACAAGAAAAAAATCGAATTCAATGTAAGAATTTGTGGTTTTATGATGTTCTTGACTGGTTATCTTCGGGTTTATGCTTATGTGTGTTTGTATGTGTTCGGGTATGTTTTAGTGGATTTCTAGGCGGTTGAATTCAATTTGCAAACGATTTGGAAGAAGCCATACTCCGGAGCTGCAAAGGTGAGTTCTAGAACCCCTTTTTTTACATGTTTTAACTGATTTTGGGGCTGGAAATGCATGAATGTATGTTCTCATTAAACTGGGTTTCGGACCCGTATGCTTGATTGTGTGTATGTTGATGTTATGTTGTGATGTGTGACTATGTTCATGCTTGATGATGTATCATGGTGTTTCTAAGGCTTAGAAGGTAAGACTTAAGCTTAGACATGATGGAGGGTGATTGGGAACTGAAATCTAATGTTTTAGGCTCATAAGTTATGTTTTAGAATCTGCCTAAGTGTTGAAAAGTCAATGCGGATGAGCATGATAAGTCAATGCGGATGACAGTTAATACGGATGAGCATTAACCACCAAGTAAGTCAATGCGGATGAGCAATGGATGAAATGAGGATGACAGTTAATGCGGATGAGCATTAACCACTACGTAAGTCAATGCGGATGACCAATGGAAGAAATGCGGATGAAAAGTGAACAAGTATGGGAAATGCGGATAAATAAGGTTAATGCGGATGAACTATAGTAAATGCGGATGAAGAGGAACAAATGCGGATGAAGTAAGACAAATGCGGATGAACTATAGCAAATGCGGATGAACTATAGCAAATGCGGATGAACTATAGTAAATGCCGATGAACACTTTGATTGTTTTCTGACTTCTGGGAAAGAGGGTGAAATTTAAGCTTTGACTTGGGAGATTCCCGGGGGCTATGTAAGTTGATGGTTTGAGGTCAAAGATGTTATGATGGGTATGTTATGATGTATGGTTGATGCGTATGCATGATGATGATGTATGATGATGTATGATTATGCATGATGTGTGTTATGTATGTATGATGCCCTGCATGATGATGACTGAATGTTATGTTTATGTTCCTTATGATGTATGTTTATCTTTCCCGTAGCTTTACGTATTACGTTAATGAATGAAATGAAAGTATTATGAAACGTAAAGTGGAACATAATGAAAAGAGGAACATGATGAATGCATGCATTAATGAATGATGAAAGTAAAGAAAGTCTTGCAAGCCTTGTATGTCGGGACATGCCATTGAAAGGTTTTAGCCTAACGATGTGTGGGTTCGCTACCCTGGAAGGATGCACATCGGGGTTTTTCTTTGTGATTGACCATTTGTATAGAACCATTGCTACATACCTTAGGTACTGTGACCAGAGGTGCGGGGCACCGTTATAGAAGGTCTATGATAGGCCTAGGTCCAGTACCATGAATAAAAAGGTATTGGACATGGCAATGGTACACCTAAACTTTACCTTAGGTAGTGTGACCAGAGGTGAGGTGCACCGTTATAGAAGGTCTATGACAGGCCTAGGTCCAGGACCCTGAATAGAAGGGTAAAGTTTATGGTTTGATGGAAGGAAAATAGGTAATGATGAAGGAAAGTGAATGTAAATGACGTACGATGTATGAACAAAAGTTAAAGAATGAATGAATGAATGATGAAGATAATAATGATATTATCTATGTGTACGTGTGGTGTATGATCACATGAAAAGTAAAGTACGGTTTTAACAAAAGAAAAGTATGTTTTATTATAAAACTAGAACTCACTCAGCAACGCTGACTTTTATGTGTTTCTACTTGGCAGGTACTGATTGCTGAGGATGGCATGGGCGGCTAACCAGCTCTTTTTTATGGCATCCATTTATATAATACTTTTGTGATGTAATGCAACAATGTATTTTGTAACTGATTAACGATGTATTATTTTGCAAAAGTTTTTATGACGAAATGGAATGTCATTTTTAAATGTTTCCGCTGCATGTTTATTTAATATAAATGTAAATATATGTTTTATGTCACTGAAGATTAAGAGGTACATTTAGGGTTTGCCAGCGGACATTCGCCGGCACATGATCGCTGCCCGACCGAGCACGTTTAGGTCGCGGTAGATTTGGCAGGGAGGTTATATGATGAGAGGGTTGTAGTGGTGGTGGCTGAAGGTAGCAGGAAGGGTGGTGGTGATCGAAACTAGAGTGGGAAGAGGTTTGGTCGGGGTGATGCCTCGATGGGTAACAAGAAGGCACGGGTGGATGATCGCCGTGTGGTCACATCGAGTGCGGGTATGAAGAAGTGCGGTAGGTGTGGGAGAGAGCATAGTTGGGAATGTAGGCTGGGGTCGAATGCGTGCTTCAAATGTGGGAAGGCGGGGCATATAGCCAAGGACTGTCGTACAGTCTGGTGCTTTAACTGTGGCGTGGAGGGCCACATGAGTAGGGATTGTAAGAAGCCGAGGGCTGAGGGTTCTGGGGGAAAGAAGACGGAAGTGAAGAACCGAGGGCGAGCGCTAGGGCATTCACCATGACACAGGAGGAAGCTAGGACGGACCCTGATATTTTGTCCGGTACGTTTCTAGTGAACCAAACTTTAGCTTCTGTGTTGTTCGTTTCTGGTGCTAGTAAAAGTTTTATTTCTGCTGCTCTCTGTGCTAAGTTGCTTGTTAGTAGTAGACGTGTTGATGCCCCCTTTGATGTAGAAACGGCCATAGGTAAGTCTACCAGGATTTTTGAGATGATAGAAGGCTGTGATGTGGAACTATAAGGTCATAAGTATCCTATTAGACCATTTGTAATGACCTTAGGCGGGTTCGATTTGGTTCTTGGGATAGATTGGTTGGCGGACTTCGAGGCTAACATAGTGTGTCACAAGAAGATGATTCGTTTGATAGCGCTTGACGGGAGTTCGGTAACTATTTATGGGGATTGGGTCATGACGATCCTGAAAGTGATCTCGATGGTGGTGGCGGGAAAGTGTATGAGGCGTGGATGTAGCGCCTATTTGGCCTTTGTAAAGGATGTGGATACACCAACGCCCAACTGTCGGATGTACTGGTTGTGTGTGACTTTCCAGACGTGTTCCCATAAGATTTATCAGGAGTGCCACTTGACAGAGAGATCGAGTTTCAGAGTGATCTGATACCGGGTGCCCAACCTATTGCCAAGGCACCGTATCGGTTGGCTCCGACGGAGATGAAAGAGTTGATGGAGCAGTTGCAAGAGCTACTTGATAGGGGGTTTATTGGACCGAGTATCTCTCCTTGTGGTGCTCCGGTCCTGTTTGTGAAGAAGAAGGATGGTAGTATGAGGATGTGCATTGACTACCGCGAGCTGAACATGTTAACAGTGAAGAACCGATACCCCTTACCGAGAATAGATGATTTGTTCGATCAGCTTCAAGGTGCCAGTTGGTTTTCAAGGATCGACCTTCGATCTGGCTACCATCAGTTGAAGGTGAAGGAGCAGGACATCCCTAAAACAGCTTTTCGCGTGTTACGGTCACTACGAGTTTCTTGTTATGTCATTTGGGTTGTCCAACGCGCCAACTGCTTTTATAGATCTGATGAACTGTGTGTGTTGGCCAATGTTGGATAAATCAGTGATTGTGTTCATTGATGATATTCTGATTTATTCGAAGAGCGAGATCAAGCACGCCGGTTACATTCGAGAGGTTTTAGAGACACTGAGAAAGGAGAAGCTGTATGCCAAGTTCCCCAAGTGTGCATTTTGGTTGCGCAAAGTTTTGTTCTTGGGTCATGTGGTAAATCCCGACGGGATTATGGTGGACCCGACAAAGGTGGAGGCAGTGATGCAATGGAAGTCTCTAAAGACGCCATCTGAGATTCGTAGTTTCTTGGGTTTGACAGGCTACTATAGAAGATTCATCCAAGACTTTTCCAAGATCGCTTCTCCACTAACCAAGTTGACCCACAAAGATCTGAAATTTGTATGGGGTCAAGCTTAAGAGAAGGCGTTCGAATAATCGAAGACGAGATTGACTCAAGCTCCTGTTCTGTCATTACCCGATAGAAGTGAAGATCTAGTGGTTTATTCTGATGCTTTCTACTTGGGGTTGGGGTGCGTGTTAATGCAGAGAGGAAAGGTCATAACCTATGCATCCCGACAGTTTAAGGTTCATGAGGTCAATTACCCAACTCATGACTTGGAGCTAGCAGCTGTGGTCTTGGCACTAAAGATTTGGAGGCACTACCTTTACGGGACAAAGTGCACCATTTTCACTGACCACGAGAGCTTGAAGTATATCTTTGAGCAAAAAGATCTGAACATGAGGCAGAGACGGTGGTTATAGCTTATAAAGGACTACGATTGTGAGATCCATTACCATCCGGGCAAAGCTAATGTGGTGGCGGACGCCCTTAGCCGAAAAGAGAGACCGGAACCGATTCGGGTGAAAGCATATTAGCTGATCATGACCTCGGATGTAGTGAAGCAAGTCAAAGAGTTTCACGATGAGGCATTGAAAGAAGAGCATCTTAACTCTAAAAGAATGAGAGGTCTGGTCGCGAAGTTGGGTGAAAACACATTTGGTGTTAGAACCTGGTTTGGACGAATGTGGATTCCTTGTTTTGGGGATCTACGGGTGAAGATTATGGATGAAGCTCACAAGACTCGATACTCTATTCATCCCGGTGCTATGAAAATGTACCAAGATATGAAGAAAGATTATTGGTGGCCGGGTATGAAGCGCGATGTGGTAGAGTATGTGAGTAAGTGCCTTACTTGCTTACAAGTGAAGGCCGAGCATCAAAAACCGTATGGAAAGATTCAACCTTAGGATATACCAAAATGGAAGTGGGAGCACATCACCATAGATTTCATTATGAAGCTGCCTCGTACTCCAAAAGAGTATGATGCTATATGGGTGATTGTTGACCGCTTGACGAAGAGTGCTCACTTCCTACCGATCAGTGAGACATATTCATCTGAGAGGTTAGCTGATCTGTTCATCAAGGAAATTGTAACTCGTCATGGTGTTCCGACGTCTATTGTGTCTGATCGTGACACCTAGTTTACATCCAAATTCTGGAAGAAATTCCATGACGCCATGGGGACGAGGTTACATATTAGCACGGCTTATCATCCCCAGACTAATGGTCAGTCAGAAAGGACCATTCAGATATTGGAGGACATGCTTCAGCGATGTGTGATTGATTTTGGGGGAAATTGGGATGACCACTTACCGTTAGCTGATTCTCATACAATAACAACTATCATGCCAGCATTAGTATGCCACCGTATGAGATGCTATATGGTAGGAGATGCAGAACACCCATTTGTTGGGGTGATATTGGTCATAAGGAGTTAGGGAGCGTCGAGGTGATCGAAGCTACGACTGAGAAGCTTGAAAGGATCAAAGCCTTCATGAAGGCATCCAAAGACAGAAAAAAGTTGTATGCCGATAAACGACGCCGACCAATTGAGTATATAGTGGGTGACCGGGTTATGTTGAAGGTCTCACCTTAGAAGGGTATCATCCGATTCCGAAAACGGGGCAAGTTGAGCCTAATGTATATAGGGCTTTTCCGAATCATTGCTTGAGTAGGAGAGGTGGCCTATAGACTAGAATTACTAGATGAGTTAAGTGGAATTCACCCGACATTCCATGTATCTCAGCTGAGTAAGTGTTTAGCGGATGAAGATATGATTGTTCCACTGGAGGATACCGAAGTGGATGAACGGCTCAATTATGTGGAGCAACCAGTAGCAATCATTGATCGTAAAGAGAAGAGGATGATAAATAAAGTGGTTCCTCTTATGCTTGTACAGTCGAAGCACAGGAAGGGATTCGAGTCTACGTGGGAGACTGAAGAAGAAATGAGACAACATTACCCACAATTCCTTGAGGAATAACAGGTTTTAGGGATGAAACCTATATAAGGGGGGTGGACTTGTAATACCCGGTTATATTTTTTTTAAAGACAAGAAAGAAGAATAAAGTGAAGAAAAAGAAGTAAAATAAATAAAACCCAAGTCTAGGGGTAAAAAGTGTCCAAAAGGACAAAATGTTTGAAAAGTGGGTGTAAAATGTGGTATGGCCGCCCATATGTCACACACATCACCAGTTCTCGGATATTTTAGAGAGAGAAGGGAAGAGAACAAAGAACTCTCGGTTTTGAAGGAAGAACAAGAAAGAATTCGAATTCAAGGTAAGAATTCATGATTTTATGATGTTCTTGTCTGGTTATATCTTCGGGTTTATGCTTATGTGTGTTTGTATGTGTTCGGGTATGTTCTAGTGGGTTTTTAGGCGGTTGAATTTAATTTGCAAACGAGTTTGGAAGAAGCCATACTCAGGAGCTGCAAAGGTGAGTTCTAGAACCCCTCTTTTTACACATTTTAACTAATTTTGGCGTTGAAAATGCATGAATGTACGTTCTCATTAAACTGGGTTTCGAACCGTATGCTTGATTGTGTGTATGTTGATGTTATGTTGTGATGTGTGACTATGTTCATGCTTTGATGATGTATGATCGTGTTTCTAAGGCTTAGAAGGTAAGACTTAAGCTTAGACATGATGGAGGGTGATTAGGAACTGAAATCTGATGTTTTAGGCTCATAAGTTATGTTTTAGAATCTGCCTAAGTGTTGAAAAGTCAATGCGGATGAGCATGATAAGTCAATGCGGATGACAGTTAATGATTGCTGAGGATGGCACGGGCGGCTACTCAGCTCTTTTGGATGGCATTCATTTATATAATGCTTTTGTGATGTAATGCAACAATGTATTTTGTAACTGATTAACGATGTATTATTTTGCAAAAGTTTTTATGACGAAATGAAATGTCATTTTAAATGTTTCCGCTGATATGTTTATTTAAGATAAATGTAAATATATGTTTTATGTGCGATGATCGACCAGCTGTAAGCGTTTCGGAAACGGGACCTTACAAGGTGATTCCAAGAATCATTAAAAGCATTATGGTTATATTAATTCCCACAATCATCTAACCTGAATATTAAAAGCATTATGGTTAACCTTCCATTGGTCACCGGTACGAGGTACTCCTCAAAGTGAATGGACTAGGAAGTTCGTCACTCCCTTTAAGTTTTAGGGTACTCCCCTATAGTGACTCCGTTGGTCATATGATTAAGTTGTCCTTTGAGCCTAGATCTTGGGATCTCTAGTCAATTAGGTTAGGTTTTCCTCATATTCCCTTTTTTCGTGGGCTTTAGTCCCATTCCTCTTGAAAACTTATAAACTAATTCTGTGCTTAAGCCTTTTGTTAACTGGTCTACAATGTTATCTTTTGACTTGACAAGGTCAATCGTGATAACAACCATTGATATTAGTTGTCGTATTGTAACACCCGGATATTTTGAAGCCGACGAAAGAAGAAAAGAAATAAAGTCCAAAGTCGAGGGACCAAACTCGCCAATGAGAGAAAGTTGGGTGAGTGGGGGTATTTAAAGGGAGAGGGCAGCCCTTACGCTCTCCCCAAACCCAAAATTCAGCTAAAGAGAGAAAGGAAGAGAGAAAAAGGGAGAAAAGAAGAGAAAGGTTGGTTTGAGTGGATTCAAGCATGCAAAATCATTGTGTAGCAAGTCTAATCGAAGCTCTTCTCGTTGTGGTCGTTTGTGTGAGTTCTAGGACCCCTCTTTTACACGTTTTTGAATGATTTTGTGGCTGGAACACATCTGAAAATCGTGTTTGAAGTGTGTGTGTGTGTGTGTGTGTTTGACTCGTTTGTGTATGTGTGGGTATGTGTATGATTCGTTTGGGTGTTGTGTTTGAGCTTGTGTGTGCTTGAATAGTGTTGTGATATGCATTCCTAAAGTTTAGGATGGTTGATTTGGGCTTAGAATGGGTTTGGATGAGCTTGGAGGTCGAAAATAGCAGATTGGGTTCGGG
>BJCM01264839.1:0-17409 GCA_018326385.1 Flaveria bidentis
AATTAACCAAAAACACCAAGTAATCAATTAATCAAGCTAGCAACAATCAAAACCGATTCAATTCAAGCTAACAAGTGGGTTTTAAATACTAAACTTAAAAACGAAGCCAACATATAACTTAATTACATCACCGAATCAAACTTTACATAATTGATTTTAACACTTAAATATTAACAATCCGTCATATTACCAAATCCAAGTATTACACTACATCTATCCTAGGTAGATCAACACGTTTAGCTCATAATTAAGAAAGGACAGCAAGCAGAAAATATAATAAGCACCATATCACCCATCTTAAACATCATTTAACACATCAAATATCCAAGATCAATCAATAATTCATTCAACACAATAATTATTTATAGATCAAACGACAAACAATCATTCAAAATAAACAAAAACGATCAAGAACAATTTTAATTATGTCTAATAATGCTTAACAATGATAAATAAGGGTGAAAATACCGGGAGACAGCCGTTACTCTTTCTTTTCCTTCCGTGCCTTCCGATTGCGAACGAAAGCTGCTGTCTTTCAGTGATTGCGAACCAAAGCTGCTGCCTGTCGACCTCTTTTGGATTTCCTGCTGCTGATCGACCCCTTTGTCGCTGCTGCTGCTGCTCGATCGCCTTTTTTCTGCTGCTGCTGCTGCTCGATCCCTTCTTCTGGTGCTGCTGCTCGATCCCTTCTTCCCTTTTGCTGCTGTCGATCGACTCTTGCTTTGATGGCTGCTCGATGCTGCTGATCGCCTCTCTTCTGTTCCTGCTCGATGCTGCTGCGCGCGATTCCCCTGTTCCTGCTCGATGCTGCTGCGCGCGATTCCCCTTTATTCTTTTCCCTGCTGCCGCTTTTTTTTGAATTTGGAGTATTAGGGCTGCCTTTTTAAAATTAGGGCTGCATAATCTGCATTTATTAGATAATAATATTAATTAAAAAGGCTTTTTTTTTAACAAGTTGGGCTTGGACCGGGCTTGTAATTATCTTCCAAACTTTCACACTTTAGCCCTTCTAGTTCATTTCTTTTCTTTCTTGCACCAACTTTAAGCCATCTATACATAATAATATATAAGTAATATTTATAAAAAAAAACAATAAACCTATTAAAGTAATATAAAACTAATAAAAACTAAATAAAAACTAAGTAAAAACCATATAAAACATGATAAAAACGTAAGAATAAAAGCCGTGTTTTACAACACATCAGCGTCCGAGGCTTGGGCTTGGCTTTTAGATTTCTCGGTCTCCCTCTCCATCGTATCCAATTTAGCAAATAAACCACTGTTGAGTGTGTCACCAAAATCTAGAACCACATTTCTCTCTCGATCACTATATTCAGGATAGTGTTGTGCTATGACGTCTTCAATCTCTATTTCATCAACATCGTGGAGCTCATCAGCACCAGCAACATCGACGGTAGGGGCATCTTTGACCAATTCATCCGGATTCAACCAGAACATTTCTGCCAGTTGCTCATCAGTGAGTTCATGGATGACTTTTCCTTCTTCGAGAGCATAGCTCACTAACCTCCTGACTATCCCTTGCAGATCAAGAATCATAATGAATTTAGTCTTGATCTACTGCAGGGAAGCAACATCATATTCATCTATTTGAAAGTTTGGATTTGCTTGATTTAAAACATATAGTACAGTATACATCAGTAAATAATCAAGAAAGTAAACATTAAATATATATATATAAACATTCACGCACATAAGTTTAATAGAATATTCAAGTAAACATGATTTAAATACATAAACATCTATGCATTACATTTGTCCTAAATCATATGGTCCTCTGCTATCGGGCTTATGTCGAGGCACCCTGATCTTGTTTTCTTTTGGTCTGTCTCTCATTAGCTTCTTGGGCACTAGAAGCAGATGGATCTCCTTCTTCTTCTTCGTCTCCTCCATCCACATCATTACCTCCATCTGTATCATCACCTTCATCATCACCATCATCATCATCATCATCATCACTATCATCATCATCTTCATTAACACCATCTCCCTCTCGAATCTTTAAAGGCTCATCTTTTATGCCGTTAAGTTTAAGAAGGATGGTCCTCTTGGCATCCTCCAACTCCTAAAAGTTCTTAGAAGATAACATGTTCTTCTCTTTGAGTTGGGTAATCTCTTGAATCTGAGCAGCCATTTGCTGAGCCTGCTCCTTAATCTCATGTGCCTGCTGAGAGATCTGTAGTGATTGTGCAGCAGTAAGTTCCACTATCTATCTGAGCTGTGCAGTCGTCATCGGCGGCTAACCACTTCAGCACCATACGGTTTCATGCTGAAAGTTATTCCTCTACCCCACTAAGAGGTAGAGATGATCCGAAAGAGAAAGATAGGTGATAAGATGTTCCTGCCTGGTGGCTAGTGGTGGTGGTGGTGGGAGTGGTAAATATTGGTGGTGGCAGTGGTGAATATTGGTGGTGGTATATGTGTGGGTGGTGATGGGTGAGCTTTAGTGGTGGTGGAAGTGATGTGGGTAAGTGGTGGAGTGGGTGTGGTAGTGGTGTGTGAGGTGGTAGTAGTAGTGGCAGGTGGAATGGTATTAGTGGTGGTGGTAGTGGTGGAAGTAGTTACTGAGGTAGTGGCTATGGTGGTAGCTGAGGTCAGGGTGAACTTCAGTCTCTTCTCCTTCTTACCATAGGGGTGAGCCATTCTCTTCTTCCTTGTTCCCTTAGGAACTATGGCTCCCCCTTGGCTGCAGGGCAGGTCTAGGGTATATGAGGGATATGATTTAGCAGCAGTAGCATCCCCGGACTCCCCTTGGCGTCCACCAACCGCCCTTAAACCTCTCTTTGTGGCAACCACCCTGCTGCCCACAGTACGGGTTTAGAGGCTCTTCATCACTCTCCTCCTCCTCATCAGGAGGGCAAAAATTCTAATGGAAACTAGCAGTGGTGGCTTCTCCATGAGTGGGTGGTGGTGGCATCATGTTCAGTGTTGGCCCTAGAAGTAGCGGGCCCATAATCTCCACCGGTGTCACCGTCATCATCATCGGAGTCATCAGATGGTAGAGCAATCTGTTCCACATCTGAATCACTCTCCTCGTGGTGCCACTTACGCCTTGCCGGTGCCACATACTCCTCCCAGGCCAGGTGCCCGAATAGTCTCCTCACAGGGGGCTTGACTTGCTTCCCCCTGTTGACCTTCATGCTACCCAAGGTCATGTCATTCATCACCTCAAGTGATACAGCATCATGGCTCTGCTTAGGCAAGGCAGGTAGCTTCCCATCAATAATCATCTGTAAGAATCTCGGGTACATACAGAAGCCCTCCTTGCCTTTGGCCTCAAGGTTCTCTATGAGGTAGGCAAATGTCATGTTGGAGAAGCTGAAGTGGTGGTCAATTACCAGTGCGACATAGGCATTCTTCATCTGATCTGATAGGTCATCAAATCTACACCTCCTCAAAGCTATGCACTTCAATATCACGTGTTCCAAGTAATTAAAATGGGGACACAGGTTGCTTTTGTTAAGCACGCCTACATTGATGTCCCCAGAGTACTTTATCCTGAGGAAGAACCCCCTCACAGTCAGAGGGTGAAACTTGGTTGGGTGATCAACATCATCACCCAGATCCAGTACTTGTCTGAGGTCTTTAGCAGTCACCTCTATATCCTTCCCAAAAATAGTACTCCGGATGCAGTAGGGCTCACGAGTTCGATCTACTGATGCACCCTCCTAGAAGGCCTGCTGTATAGACCTGTAGGGAGTGCACGGTGTAGATATGGCTCTATGGATCCGTGATCTCTTCAGGAACGCTATTATGCCCGCAAACTCGGCAGCGTTTCGAGTAGTGGCGTCCAGATGAGCACAAATATTGTGCTTGGTGTTGATGGTCCACCATTTAGCTATCAATCTATAATACAAGACACATTCAAGTCAGATCATCAAACAACAAAAATTAATTAAATCTAAACTGTTTGAGGCTAGTCTGGTTCAATCGTGTGATTAATCATACGATTGAGTTCAGTCTATTGATTTGGTATCCGACTAACTTCAATCGGCCGACTTAGCATGCGACTGAGTTCAATCGGGGGACTAAGCTGGCAACTGAGTTCAGTCGGTTGATTGAGCTCATACGCCTCGTATATTCGGCCGACTGAGTCATTCGCCCAGTTCAATCGCCCGATTGAAGTTCATTCAGAGTGACCAATCTCATACTTCTCTATTCGACATGTTTATCCTGAATCTAAGTCAATATTTGAATTCAACATGGTGTTTAAGTTCTTTAGACTCGCTGGATTGTTAATAGTCAATATATGCCTTTGATTTCACCCAATTTCTTCATTTAATTGGTCTGTTTGTTACTTAGAACTTCTTTATTGATTTTAAACTAATTCAGCCTGTTAGGGTTTTGTTTCACTGGGCATTGTGTGCGACAAGGGTCGCTTATTACCGACAGAAGATGTAAGGAGTCGTTAGTGACACAATGGAGAGGTGAAAACGAACTAATCCGATATGAGTAGAGTAACGACACTATCGGGCGATTTTAGGGCGATTGAAGGGTGATGAAAAAATGCGATCGACTTTAGACTTATTTATGCTAAATCTGCTTTCAATCGGCCGACTGTGTCCATTCGCTTCTTTCATTCGGGCGATTGGATCTCGTGCGATTGGTTCAGTCGATAACATTCAGTCGGACGACTGGGTTTCAGTCGGGCGACTGACTCATTCGGACAACTCCATTCGGGCGACTGGCTCAATCTTGTAATCCATTTGTGTGAATGGTTCATACTCATGCTCCATTCGGTTGTCTAGTGCATAAGTATGGTCCAATCATACGATTGGTCCATACTTATGGTCCAGTCGTGCGAATGGATCATACTCATAATTTTGACTTTATGATCATTATTGTTATCCCATTTTTACACTTGATAAAACATTTTGAGCATTCGATTATCTCAAACATGATCATTTTAACTTAGACAATTTATGATCACCTCAGACGTGATTAAATCCCACATTGAATTCCATGTCATAGTCCGACAAATAAAGCTAAACTGACAAAAGAAATTTAAACAAGCAAAACTAAACAACAAAAATAAAATGTTTTTGTGATTTTGTGTGGGGTGAAAATCCTAAGATAGAGATCTAACATATTTATTTCTTGAACAGACAGCTTCAAGTTATTTTGACCATAAGTGAAAGATTCATTATGGAATTATACAGGTAATCAAATCATTTAGGACATGTTTCCAAAATCATTTGATGCTAGATTCTTGTTTTCGTCGAGAGACATTTGCAAGTTTAAGAAATCATAGTAGTACTATAAGACACACACATTGATTTGGACTTTCAAGAAATGCATCCACGATGATTGTTAGTATACTTGTCCACTTAAATCCATACACAGACTTTTGACACAGGTTGGTGATACATTAGGTTAAATTATTTCGACAAGCATTTGTGGAACCCACGCTTATATGGTAATCAACATTACTCAGGAAATTTTTGAGCGGTCTATGGGTATTTTTACAAGAAGAAACTATTCTTAGAGCTTTCAAAGAGAAGCCATGCCTCAGGTCAGTGCCACCGCACAGTAGAGAGGCACATAACCTATCTTCTTGTTCGAGTAATCTTAATCTTTTTGCACAGATCGCACCAACAACATAGGTTATTAGTTTGATTGTTTTTTGCATTTTTATCATGTGCTTTTGGTCATCCGCACACATTTGTGGCGTTTATTTTGCTCGTCACCCCTTATTGGAACTCTGTTGATTGTGCTAACCATGGATAAGATGATAACCAACAGCTTGTTGAACAACTTATTTTGATCTTGAGATCACCAACGTGGTCTACTTATCTATTTTGTTGAATCTACCGACACATCATCTAGTGGTCTAGCACCCTCTAGGTTTATTTTCTCCGTGTTATCTTAGTAGTAGCTAGTTTTACTATGATTTTTCTTTTTATATTGCCCAGACTTATCAGACTTATACTTTGAACGTTGCATCTAATTCAATTTAATCTTTTAAAGTCCCAAATGCTTTGTTCCTGTGTACTATTATTTTCCATAGTCATTGAATCGGTTTCACAGATCTGATCTTCATTTCTATCATCTAGCCTGTCCTCCCCCCTTTTTTTAACGCTCACTTAACCTATTCTCCCCCAAAATTCTAAAACTGTAAATGATTTGTGTTTTTAGGATTTTAATAGGCGAAGATATAACATCATTATAATTAATTAAATAAAATAAACTAAAAATAAAGAAAATAAAAGAAAATTGGACTTTACGCATCGGACTAAACATGGTCATCTTCTGGAATTACTTCACTTTTCTTTTTAACATCGTTGATCTCTAACAGATATAGAAAACTGATTTATAAAAAGCTTTTGTATAGAGGCCAACGCGTTGAAAATATGTATTTATTTTAACAACATCGATTAGATTCTTTTCAAAAAAATCACGTATAAAGTGATATTTTATGCCGATATGTTTGGTCTTATGATGTTGGACAGGATTCTTAGTAACGGCTATTGCAGCAGAATTATCAAAAAATATGGGGGTGTTAGAAAATTTCAAACCATGGTCCTGCATCTGTTGTTGAATGCAGATGATTGGAGAACAGCAGCTTGCCGCAACAACATATTCAACTTCACTAGTTGACAACGCAACTGATGTTTGTTTCTTACACTGCCACGTGACTAATCTTCTCCCAAAGAACTGACAACCTCCTGACGTAGATTTGTAGTTCATCTTGCAGCCACCATAATCCGAATCACTGTACGTTGTAAGCTTAAAGTCATCATCATGAGGAGACCACAACCCAAGTGTTGGTATACCCTTCAGATAACGAAATATCCTCTAAACCCTGATAAGATGGTTTACTTTTGGTTTCGCCTGATAACTTGAACAAAGACACGTTGCATACATGATATCAGGTCTTGAGGCAGTGAGGTACATCAGGGATCCAATCATTCCTCGGCACATGGTGGCATCGACCAGATCACCATTCTCGTCGTGTGCTACATCATGTTGTAGCAAGTGGAGTCCGAGCTGCGGAAGCATTCTCCATGTCAAACCAACTAAGAATATCCCCTACATACTTGGTCTGATGTAGAAATATTCCCTTTGGTGTTTGATCCACCTGTAACCCGAGAAAGAACTTCATCTCTACCATGGAACTCATTTCAATTTCTGCCTTCATTACTGCTTCAAATTCTTTACATAGGTCTTCGTTCTTGGAGCCGAAGATTATCTCATCGACATAAATCTTAACAAGCATCAGATTGCCATCCTTTTCTTTGATGAACAGTGTATAGTCAATTACACCTCTGCGAAAGCCGTGTTTCACAAGGTGAGTTGAGAGTTTTTCATACCATGCTCTTGGGGCTTAATGAAGTCTGTAGAGAACCTTATCCAGTTATAAACATTGTCCCGATGATATGGATCCTCAAATCTTTCGGGTTGACTTACATACACTGTTTCCCAGATTTCACCATGAAGCAATGCACTCTTTACATCTAGTTGAAAGACTTTAATCTTCATGTAAGAGGCATAGGCTAGGAAGATACGGATGGCCTCCATTATCGCCACAGGTGCAAATACTTCATTATAATCAATTCCCTCGACTTGTCAAAATCCTTGACCTACAAGTCGAGCCTTGTTCCTGATGATGACTCCTTGGTCATCTTTCATACATTTCAAGACCCATTTGGTACCATTGACTTTAGCACCTTTAGGTCTATCCACTAATGTCCATACACCTAACTTCTTGAACTGAAGAAATTCTTCTTGCATGGCACTTACCCATGCATCATCATTTAGGGCTTCACTGATGTATTTTGGCTCAAAGTGAGACACAAAACAACAATATGCACCATCGTGAAGGTATACTTTTTCCATGACCGAGGCTTAATCAGCTGAATATAGCTGATTTCTAGTCCGAACTCCTGATCTTACATCCCCAATGACATTGTCCAGAGGATGATTGACATTTAGGCGTGATCCAGGAGTGATGGGAACAACTACCTCAGAATCAAGATTATGAACGTTTGGTATTGTATCTGAGGCAGGAGTGTAAGGTTCCGAAGACTCAAAGGCATCAATGTCAGATAGTTGTAGACTTGCAGTAACAAGAACTTGTTCCTCCTGATTGTTCTGATTTTCCTCCACGGTTTCATCGTCAGAGGAGGAGTCACTAAATTCAAGTGCTCCCCCTGAATGGTTATTCGATTCACCTTGTGAATCAGATGATGTTGAATCTTGTGATGGGGTGTTTAAGACATCATACATCATTTTGGCTGCTAACTCATCGTCTAACGAAAAGAGAGGTATGTTGAAGGACTTGAAGAATCCATCATAATCAAAAAAGAATGTGGGTCCTTTTCCAGCAGGAAGGGTGGTGTATCTCTGAACATATACGTTACACCACACTTCTACTTGACCTGTTGAGTTGTTGTAAACTCTCTTATTCGATATGTTGTATCCTAGAAAGATTCCTTCTTCAGCCTTCTCGTTGAACTTTCCCTCCTGAGTTTTCTTTAGTAGGGTGCACGGTGCACCAAACGGTTCGAGATACTCTAGATTTGGTTTACGACGTTGAAGTAACTCATAACACGTCTTGCCATGATGTTTAACTACCAGAACTCGATTTAACGTGTAACAAGCATTGGCTACTGCCTACTTCCAAAATTGGATGGGCAGTTTTGAGTCTACTAGCATTTTCGTGTCATCTCTATTCAGCTGCGATTCTTTCTCTCAGCAATGCCATTCATCTGAGGAGTGTAGGCAGAAGTGAACTGGTGCACAATTCCCTTTTCTTTGCAGAAAGCCTCCATCCATTGATTCTTGAATTTGGTTTAGTTTTCTAAGCGTACTCGTCTTACTTTCAGCTTATATAGTGAATCCAGTGTAGTTACTAACTCCTTGAATGACTCAAATGTTTTTGAGTTTGATTTCAGAAACATTACCCAAGTGAATCTTGAGTAGTCATTTATAACTACATAGTAGTACAAGTCGCCTGTGATGCTTCTTGTACTGATTGGACCAACCAGATCCATGTGAAGAAGCTCAAGAGGTAGTTCAATGGAATGAACCTTCTTTTCCTTATGAGACTTCTTCGTCTATTTCCCTTTCTTTCAGGCAACATAAAAATCTAGGAGTTGGAAGTTTTTGACGTTTACTCCCCGCACTAGATCATTCTAGATCAAGTGGTTCATCTTCCATGGATTTATGTGTCCCATTCTCCTATGCCAAGAGATTGAATCCTTCTCGTTAGCCTTTGACAAAAAGCACTAAACTTGATGATCTGTTGTGGAGGCCTTTGATAGACCCAAGACATAAAGGTCATTATATCTTAAGGCAGACATTAGGACTTGGTCCTCCGGGATCATATAGTCCTTTTTTAGGACATAGCACTTTTTTTTATCAAAAACTACCTTAAATCCTTTGTCACATATTTGGGGTACAGAAAGTAAGTTGTTTTGAAGTTGTTGAACGTAGTTTACCTTATCAAACTATACTTTTTGGTTCCCTACTTCCCCATGAGCTGTGATGTAACCTCCTTTGTTTCCAGCAAATCAAACATGACCTCCTTTGATTTGTTTGACGTTTGATAGGAGTTCCCAATTTCAAGTCATGTGCCTGGATGGTCCGCCATCTACAATCCAAGTGTTTGTTTCAGCACTATAGCTAACACCTTGCACATTTAATTGAAAACATTAGTTAAGGTTAGGGACCCAAGCCTTAACGGGCTTGGGTGACCCAGAGGCATCACACATCATAAATTCTACCAATTGACCATTCGAGGGTGAGGGAAGATCCTTCATCTTCTTGTTCTCAATATCAGATCCAGGGATGGATTTTCTTTCCATAAACCAGTTTTATGTAAGGCCTATCTGTGATAAACAGACGATTGGCTGATGGGTTGAACTTTAGGTTCACTGACTCTTTTTGGTGGAGTCATGGAGCTTCTCTTGGAAGAGCTTGCTTTTTTGTCATAAAGTTCAACCTTTTTCTTTGGTGTCTGATAGTAAGGACAATAAGACGTGATGTGACCATACTTTCCAAGTTATAGCATGATCTGCTTTCGACTTGACGATTCAACTGTTTCTGTGGAGAAGTATGTGACACTTGTGTGACTTTATTAAGTTTGGGCTTAGTCACTTCCTGTTTTAATGGTTTAACTTGTTTACCAAAATTAATTGTTTGAACGTTATGAACATCTTTAATCTTTTGTTTACCTAGACTTAGACATGATACGCGTGATTGGTTAACATGTTTGGTTTGTTTAGGTTCAGAATTAAACTTGGTTGAACCAGACATTACTTTAACCTTCTCAAATTGTTCATCCATATTAACACAAGGCATTTTACCTTTTGATTTTGAAGTGGCATCCTTTTGTTTAGTGCCAGATTCATTTGGTTTACATGTGGAATCTGGATCATTTACAAGAGGAGTAGACACCACATGATCCTTGATTGGGTTATTGTTGATTGGTTTACTTTTAGCATTCATCAAGGTCACATGTGGAGGTGGAACCACTTTATAACCCAAACCCTCCCCATTGTTGCGCTCTCTCACCAAGTGTTGGACATGTGAGAAGAACTTGTCCAACTATGCAGTTTTTGCTTTAACGAGTTTACTTCTACTTCCAAGACTGCTTTTTTGTTTCTTAGTGTCTTATAGGGAGTTTAGATAGAAATTAATATCATTAGCTTGGTTAAAGGCCACAACTTTGGTTTCGCTAAGTTGTTTGTTCAAAAGTTCTATCTTTTCTTTATTGGCTTCTGTGCACAGTTGTAAGTCCTTTACTAAGCTATCATTATGATTTAATAACCTAGCAAATTTCAAATCAATGCTTTCCCTAAATTTATTACAATGAGAACAAGCATGATTATTGAAAAGTTGAGTAGTGGAACTTACCTGAGAGGGTGCGGCTGAGTCAGCCATCAAGGCAAAGTCTGATTTTTCTGGTTCTGATGATTCTGGACTTGTTGAACTTTCCCTTCTTCAGGAAGGTGCTCAACTACAGTTCAATCGTGAGTTCCACTGCAATATTACCCTCACTTGCTGAGTCATCATCTAAGTCCTCAACACTAGCAATGTTGGATTCTCCCGGAGACACAAACCGAAAGATCCAATCTTGTCCTTCATCATCATGAGCAGTCAAGGCTTTAGGATCCTTGCTTGATGAAGTAGGACTACTTGTGGGTTTATCCTGACGATTAAAGGATGAGAAAAGATTCCCATTTCCTGCCTTTTTGGGCCTCATGCATTCACGTTTGAAGTGCCCCTTTTCCCCACAGTTGAAGTTGGTAACTTTGGTCTTGTCGAAACCAAAAGTTGTGTCCTTAGTAGCAATCAAGTTCTGTCCGGTCTTTTTGAAAAACTTCTTAGCTCTCCGGATAGCACTTTCTAAGGCCCACATGATGTCCATCCTTTCTAGTTCTATCTCGTCTACCTGCTCGTAGTCTTCATCTGCTAGATGGCAGTTCCCAATTTTTCCAGCAACTAGTCCATCATAGGAGTGGACAATAGCTGCTAAGAGATCCATGTGCTCCTTTGCTACCTCCATTGTCACATAAACCGAGATTCTCGGTCTTCAGTTTTGTAGCATTGGCTTCAGGTGCTATGTATTGGGTACCAGACGACTCTGACGTGTTAGATCCTGAAGAAGTGCTTTTGATGAGCTAGCTGAGCTCGACACAAATGTCGTCTGAAGTGGTGCTCCAGATATTTTGGCTTGTGGAGTGAGTTGTACAGTACCGGATTCTGATCATATGATGATTTTGGGCCCTGTACTTCATCCTTAATTCATCATCTCTTAGCTTCAAAATTAAGTCATTGATGTGTAACTTCGCTAGCATATCATTCTGTCTGAGGTTGGAGACAAAGGAAGCCCACTTCCTTGGAAACTGTGAATCCAAGGATCGCAATTAGGAATTATCAGTGTCGGTTGATGGCAAGTCAACATTTGCAAAATGAACGTTAATTTGGTTTAATTGTTTGTAAAACTTTAAATATCAATAAATATTCAAGAACACACTCAACAAAACACAATTAATGAATAATAATAAGTATTTCATTAGAATATGTTAATGATTACAAATATAATGAATGAATGATATCAAAGTATGTTATGATGTGACGGCTGCTAGGGTTTGATTGAGTGACTTGTGATTGTCGTATTGCTATAGCTGTTGTTGTTCAATCAATCATCTAAACAATCGTCCTTGAATCAAAACCTAGGATACATATATATATATAGAAAATGATGTTTCTGTTATAGGAAACACCGGATCTCTTGGGATTTGATTTGTTTCGGTTAAGGAATCATCGGATTTCTCGGGATTGGCATAACTGCCTTGTTGACTTGTTGACTTGTAACACTTGTATTATACAAGTGTTTGGACTCCACAGGAATAGTGTCTTCCATAGGAATTTGTTCTCCCGTAGATGATTTGTTCTTCCGTAGAAGTCTTGTTCTTCCGTAGATGATTTGTTCTTCCGTAGAAGTCTTGTTCTTCCAAAGGAAACTTGTTCTTCAGTTCTAGTTGTTCATTCGCAGAGGATCTTCAAATGTAAGGTTACTTGTAAGAAACATATCTACAGAAGAACAAAATGTTCATTCGTAGATGTTTCTTACACTTGGTCAATTTCATAAATTGACCAAGTATAATGTTTGTACCTATAACCATACATAAATCAACACACACATAAATGGGTTAACCTATATATTTGATGCATGCACAATAATGAATTACAAACATTCATTACAGATATTAATTCAAGTACTAAGGCTATAGATAATGAACTAGATCTACTGATCCTAGACCTAAAAATACTCCCCCTTAGGCTTAGATACTTGCAATCAGTTCTTCAAAACTGAATGTTCTTTCATCCTTGCCACCATCCTTGAGTTGAAGTATGATACAACATCCTTTTGTTCATTGTACTTGTACTTGATCTCCATTCTGCATATCCTCTTCAGAGTCTCAAAGCTTAGGCCCAAAATGTCTTCTTCAGTTGTGAGTGTTTCCACAACACATTGATTGATGACCATCTCCAACTCATCTTCTTCAGATATTCTCAATTCTGTTATTTCTTCAAAGTTAGCTCCCTTCAGCATCCCAGCATTATATCTTCTTCTCTTGTATGCTTTTGCATGCAACTTATCTACAACTTGAATCATGTGAATGTATAAGCATAAGTCATTTTGAGCTTTTTCATTTGTCAGCTTTGGGAAGAATTTATCATGTAAGAATGATGTGTAGCTTGGATGAAACATTTTGATCTCTACAGGGTCAAAAATTCTTATCTTGTCTCCTTTCCTTCCATCAGCGTTCCTCAGTAACACCAATTCTTTTGTTTTCTCAACATATCCCCACTCAGTTATAGGAATAGTGTATTGATTTCCTCCAATGACTTTGATTGAAGTTGTTTTCTTATTAGGACAACCAACTCTCCTTAGAATTTCATCATCAACTAATGAGGAGGAATTGGTGTTTGATCTTTACTTTCTTTCTGATCTTCTTTTGTGCTCAACATCCTCTCTTTTTTCTTCTCTAATCACATCATCTTTAAACTTCGTCTTTTACTTTCCCACGAAGACAGAGAAGTCTCTTCCCCTTGAGTGAATTGTATAGTTAGACATTATAAGATTTTGCAGATCCTTGATGTCTTTCTCATGAAGTCTCAGCACTGCCTCTGTATCATGGAAATATTGAATTCTTCTGAAGGTTCTCTTGATAATTGCACAATCCCAGTCTGGATCAAATTTTCACGCCATAATTATGTTTACTTCTTCAGAGCTGGGAGTTGTGATATGATCATATAGCTCTATGAGAGTTGATTTTTGTTCAGTGATCTCTCTAACAGTTGTCCCTAATGACCACACTTTCCTAGGAATGACTGCCCTTGGTTCTCTGATCAGTTTGTCTTTGCCTTTGTGTTGATCTTTAGGTTCAACAGTTATAGGATCAGCAAAGAGTTTGCTTTGTTGCTCAGATGATGGGTTTGGAGCTTCAGTTCTGAATCTGACTCCAGTATCAAGTTCAACATTCATCACATGTTCCATCATTCTTCTTAGTTCATCAACATTTCTTCCTTTAAGCTCATGAGCCTTGTAATTGTGTCCCTAAAGCCAACATACCATATTGTATTTGGTGAGTTTAGCAGTGTCACAATGGCCAAAATCTTTCTTGATTTTCTGAATGGCTTGAAAAGTGGTGAATGCTTCATAATCATAGTTAGGAATCATAAATCTTGCAAGCTCAAACTCCTTCAATGTGTTCTTCATCTCAGACATATTCATCCTTTCAACCATGTCATATGGAAATCCATGGTTGATCAGGGCCATAAACATAGCAGATTCAGGCCTTTCTTCCATGATGTCTTTTGTTGTAAGAAGAACATCAGTCTTTGATTCTTCTTGAGCTTTGTTAGGTTCATCTTCAATCAGCTCTTTCCATTCAGCATCACTCTCAGATTCATCAATAGCATGTTGCTTTGATGTTAAATTTTCCATAGGAGTGTGCTTAGAGGAGGTATGTCTTGATCGTTTAAAAGAATCTTCAACATTGATTACTTGAATCTTTTTTAGGCACAAATAGTTCCTCTTCCTTGAGTATTGAATGAGTTGCTTAGAAGATTCAGCAAGTTCCTTTAGTTGGTTTGATTCAAAAGCACATATCTTCATTTTTAGTTCATCAATCTCTTATTCTTTTCTTATCAACAAAGTTGATTGGTCTAGAGAGTGTCATTAATTTCATCAACTTTCACCCTTAGTTTCTTATTTTCTTCTTTCTCTTTCTTCAATGCTTCTTTGAGATCAGTCTCTTGTTGAAGAAGGGCATCAATCACCTCATTATTGCACATGCCATCTTTTCTCAAGCTTTTGATTCGTGATTCTAGTTGCATCAGCATTTCATCCTTACTTGCAATTACACCTTTCATCAAATTAATCATTTGCTTTCTAAAGTTGGACTTCACTACAAGTTTGTTGTACTCTGCCACTGGATAACTTTTGCTTAGAGGAATGTCACTATCACTCATATCATCTTCTTTGTATGCAATCACATCGACATAGTTTGCCTCTTCTTCTCTTTCCTCATGTTGAGAAGCAAACTCATCATCTGTTACTTCTTTATGTGCTACACTTGCTGAGCTTGAACTGGCATCAATAGCTTGATCTTCCGGTTCTTGATGTGGTTGTTGTTGATGGTTAGTGACAGGAGATACTGGTTTAATTTCATTTGAGAGTACAGGGGATTCAGTTTTGGATAATGACAGTTGAACTGTACTTGCTTGTGAGGCAAACTCTGTCTCCCCAGTGTAAATGCTCTCAGTGGCTGAATTTTCTGGATTTGGAGGTTGTAGATAAATTTGCATTTTAAGCTGATTTGGTGATTGGGGCTGGATGGGAGAGATTGGTTCTGTGTTTTGGCTGTTTTGTGATAGAGGGTGAAAGGGAGAGATTGGTTCAGTGTTTTGGCTGGCTGGTGATTGTGGTTAGGATGTTTGTTGTTGATTTGGTGATTGATGGTGGATTGGAGAGATTGGTTCTGTGTTTTGGCTGGCTTGAGATTGTGGTTGGGATGGGGATGGATGAGGTTGCTAATGTATGGGTGATATATCTGGTGAGTAATTGTAGTTGAAGATGTACTTTGAGTAATTGTAGGTTCTTCCCTCAAAAACACCAATAATCCAAGAAGAAATATGCCTTGAAAATCTGTCAAGACCAGATTTTCTGTTTGAGATGCACTTAAGATAAGTGTGGCAGAGAAATCTGTATGGCTTGCAGAGTCTTCCTTTCTTGATTTCTCCCTTGTCGAAATCACCATCATACCCCCTCAGAAGAAAAACTTTCTCTATGTATTCATTTTCGAACACATCAGGATGACCAGCTTCAACATCTCCCAACTCAAGAACCCTTCTTATTGTCTGTTCATCGACTCTCAGTCGTTGATTCTTTACATTAGCCACAATAACTTCACCATCTTTGTCTATGTGTGCAGTGTTCTAGAAATCAGTGATATGGGATTCATGAATCACAGGCTCTGTTGATAAGGCATAGAACAGCCTTGATCTTCTTAGATATCTGATAATTTCTTGACACCCTTCTGAAACAGGATCATCAAGGTTTAAGAAGGCACACACATTGTGTTCTCTCGCAAATCGATTATCCATGTGTTCATAAAAAGAAGATTTCGTTAGAATCACATTATTGATATGAGAATACGAACAGTTGTGAGATAAAACACGAATCAAGCAGTTAATTCTTGAACATTACGACATGTTTTACCTTAATAACATCAAATTAGGAACACAGATATATGTTTGTTTAATGTTTTGATGTGGTAAAATTTTAAATGCTATGGAAGGGGGAAAAGTTTGTTGAGAGTGAGTTTTTCTAGGTTTGAAAAGTGAGCTGAAAAAGCAAATAATGAATTTGAGAAGTCAAACCACATCATTTATACTCTCAGACACATTAATTTTATCTCATTAATTAATTAGGACCCTCAATGTATTCTTCCGTAGAACATCTACGGATCAACAACATCTGCTGATGAAGTGTAACTTACATTTTCACAGATTACCACTGTAAATTAAATTACATTTGTTGATCTTTGTTCATTCGTAGTTTACCAATCTACGGATAAACATTTAAGTTTTCCACATTGTAGCTTCTTCTAATGCTTAAGATAGCACTGTAGCTTCTGCTGATGCTTAAGATAGCACTGTAGCTTCTGCTGATGCATAAGATAGCACAATGCAGAGAAATATTGTTGTATGTATGGTCCAAGTCCATTGGTTAGAACCATTTATTGCTTTAGGACCTTGTTGACTTTGTATACATGGCAATTTAGCACAGGAAAATTTAAAATGATTTTAATAAAACTTTCATGTATCAAGAAGCTAAGATGATGCTCAGATTCCAATTCCTTCAAATAGATAATGATATAGACAATGCTGCTGATTGAAAAACTTAACTTCATGTATTCTACTTCCCCTAAATTTGTGATTAATGGTGAAATTAAGCATTTATCATAAATTTCTTTAAGAGGAATAACATGATTTTTAATTGTATATACACATATGATGGGATCATACTTTAATACTAAGCCTCTTCCTGATGAGTTATTTTGTTGAATTGATACTTGAACAAAATTCTGATTACAAGTATTTTGTCCACATAAATCCATACAAGAGCTCATGTATTAACTAGGCATGCTGATTATCATGTTTTCATATTGATTTGGAAATAACTGTTATGGGCTTCACATTCAATTCACAAAGATTTTGTCCTCCCTTTGCAAGTCAAATCATCACTTTTTCACACTTAAGAACTATGTACTTTAAGTTATAAGTTTTATCTTGAGATGCATTTGGCATCTCATTAATGCAATGATGTAAAAGCTCTAGATTAATATACAATTGATCACATAGGATTCTTTT
>BJCM01264841.1:0-26872 GCA_018326385.1 Flaveria bidentis
TTAATGGTGATTTATAAGTCTTTTAAAAGGGGGTTATGATTAGAATTTGAAATAAATATAAAATTAAATAATTTAAATAAATAAAAGAATAATTATAATTTAAAATTTAAATTCTTGAAGACTCTGATTTTAACAACTTTTTTTATAAAATATTTATAGGCTTTATAAAACCAATTTGAATAATCAATCAAATTATTTATTTGTTAATCTTTATAACTTTTGCAAAACTTATAAACTTTATAATTTGATTATTTATTTTCAGTATTTAAAATTCATAATTACTAATAAAACTTTATAAGTTTATTAATATTCATTTTATAACTTTATAAGTTTTAATAAGTCTTTTCCATCTAGTTATTTATTGTAACATGATTAATAAACTTTATAATTTTATGAAAAAAATTTATTTATCAATCAATAAGTTGATTACATATTTAATATATTTGATCCATTTATTAAGTTAATTAATAATAGAAGCTCAAAATGAGTTCGGGTTTGGGTTTTAACTTGAAAAAATAGCGCATGTTATAGTCATAGTATTGTTGTCGATGTCCATCTTCTTTCTGTCTTCATCAGAATAGTCCTCGACAGCCTTTTCTATCATGGCATCGTTTCCACCAGGTGATGCCACCTTTGGCTTATACGGGCCATTGACAATGAAGTTCCACATTTTGTTGTCTTGGTATCTGATGAAGCCTTCCATTCTTCTACTCCAAAACTTGAAATTTTCAGGGGTAATGATGGGAGCTTTTGTCATTGTTCACATTTCTACCTCAGATTTGTTAAGAGCCATTGAATGAGTGAGTTGAAGGGAGGAGTAAAAACATGTTAATTTGGATGCTTAGATCACACAATCAAGAGCCTGAAATGCTCTGATACCAATTGCAGGATCGATGTTTGTCACTAAACACAATGTTTTCTCTCAAACTCACCTAGAACAACACTCAGGTATAGAAAGAATCCGTAAGAGTTAATCACAACATAGAAAGTAATAAACAACACAAAAGGTAATTTTTAAGGTACTTTTATATATTGCTTCTCAACTCAGTAATACAAGACTCTTACAAGCAGTTATTGTTACAATGAGTTACAAAGAGAACCTATATATAATACTACCTATAGCCGGATATACTTTGATACCAGCTGGGATCCCTTAGCTAAAGCCTATACTACAAGACTATAGTTTAAGGTATCTCAGATAAAGTATTATCTTGACTTACCTTTTGTCACCAACTAAAGTTGGTAACCTGTACAATCATGAAAAGGTAAACAGTGGAATAATGTATGGTCAACTACATGGCTCTTTAGGAAGAGGCCATGTTGTATCAAAAGTCTCCAGCAGAGTGTCAGAGACCATACTTGTGTCCACTAGTTCATAGCAGTGTGTTCCAAAGGTTAATTGGCTTCGGAAGAGTAAGTACTCCCGAAGCCACTTATACTTTAGAAGAGGCTGCTTCTTTCAAGGCTTGGAGAATTCTTCTTTTCATCATACTTCGAAAGTGGTCTTTAGCTTATTCAGCTAAGTCATGAACTTCGGAAGTATGCACTTGTCTTCGGAAGTAGAGTTTTGTCTTCGGAAGTTGATCTTTCTCTTTGTCTTCGGAAGAACTCTACAACCTTTGGAAGTTTCATGTTAAGCTTCAGAAGCCTTTGCATGCAGCACTAAAATAACTTAAGTGACATAGTTTTGGTTGCATTAGCCTTCTTCTTGATCCAACACTCTCTTTCCACCTTATCCATCTCTCGGTGAGGACAGGACTCCTCAATCACCAATTTCTTCAACTCAGACCACCTTATTTTCCCAATTGCTCGACTACCCTTGCCTTGGACTATATTGTCCTACCAAAACAGAGCCGAGTCCATAAATGAGTGGGCAACAAATTTCACCTTCTGGTCCTCTAGGCACTCGCTGATATTCAGAACAACTTCCATTTCTCTCACCCACCGGTGAGCAGCAGCAACAGTGCCATTATCATCAAAAGTAGGGGGCTTGCACCGTTGAAATGCCTCGTAGTTACAGCCTTGTGCCGCCTCCGGCGTAGGCTCTTCTTCTTCCTCTTCCCCTTCGTCATCACCATGTCCACCACCACATGACCCGTGGTTCAGCACCATGTCCACCACCACATGAGACTTTAGAAGATCTACCACCGACCATCCTCTAACACACACTGAATGATTTAAACACTAACACGGTCATTCAAGGGAACAACTTAGTTTATGTCAAGTATAGTAAGTCCCTAATTATAGTGGCTAGTTGTGATTAGCCACTTACTTTACTCTTCATACTCCAAGCATTTCCTATCCTAACTACATCAATATCTAAATCTACAAGCAGCACATGAACCACATAACATGCACACTGTAATACCGGTTAACATTAAGAAAATACCTGAGGGCACGTATCTACTCGGACTCGCATCCCTTCCCTTTCCGTCCTATTTTGAGTTTAAGTTAAGGTTTATTTTGAAAATTTACCCGTTTCAATTAAACTTTGACTCTGTTACCAACTTGTAAGGCCCCGTTCCCGGGATGCTTACAGCTAGCCAATCATCTCTCATAAAATATATAATTACATTTAACTTTCATAAAACATCACAGCGGAACATTAAAACAACTTTTCATTATAAATGCTTTTGCAAAATAATACAACATTCGTTACACAATTTCATTTGTTCGTATTATAATGCAAAAACATCAACAAAAGAATGTCATCCAAATGCCAAGTAACTGCTCCGCACCATCCTCAGCAATGCTCACCTGCCAACTGGAAAATGCATAAAAAGTTAGCGTTACTGAGTGACATCTAGTTTTAACATAAAACATACTTTACATTCATCAAAACCGTCCTTTACTTTGCATGTGATCACACATCATACGTACACATAGATAATATCATTATTATCTTCATCATTCATTCATTAACTTCCATTCATACGTTCATCGTTACATCTTTTCATTCCGTCAAAAACCATGAACTTTACCCTACCGTCATGCATAAAGCTGGTACTGGGCCGGGATCTATCATAGATCCCCCGTCATAGCGCACATCAGCCTGGCCATAGTACCTAGGGTAAATTTAGGTGTCCCATTATCATGTGCTATACCCTCCATCATGCATAAAGCTGATTCTGGGTCGAGGTCTATCATAGACCTCCCGTCATGGCGAACAACAGCCTGGCCACAATATCTAGGGTAAGCGACAAAGGTTCCATACAAATGGTCAATCAAAAAGAAAGACCCCGATGTGCATCCTTCTAGGGTAGCTAACCCACACACCGTTGGGCTAACAACCTACATTAGGGCATGTCCCTACATAAAAGGCTTGCAAGACTTTCTTTACTTTCCATCGTTCATTAATGCATGCATTCATTCATCATGTTCCTCTTTTATTATCTTCCACTTTACGTTACATAATACTTTTATTTCATTCTTTAACGTTCAACGTAAAGCCATGTGAAAATAATCATTCATCACAAGGAACATAAACATAACAGTCAACATCATCATGCAGGGCATCATACATACATAACATACATCATACATACCATCATGCATAAGCATCAAACATACATCATAACATGCCCATAATAACATCTATGACTTCAAAAGTCAACTTACATAACCCCCGAGAATCTCCCATGTCAATGTCTACATTTCATTTTTTCCCAAGAAGACAGAAAATATACTAAGTGTTCATCCGCATTTGTCTTAGTTCATCAACATTTCCTTAACTTCATCCGCATTTGTCATCTGCATTTCCTTTACTTCATACACATTTGTCATCCGCATTTGTTCACACATAGACTTTCTCATCCGCATCGACCTTACTCATCCGCATTTGTGAATACTCATCCGCATTTGCCATCCGCATTTCACATACTTAGTCAATGCTCATCCGCATTAACCTTCCATCCGCATTGACTTTCATCCGCATTGACTTTCATCCGCATTTCCCATACTTAGTCAGTGCTCATCCGCATTGACTTTCATCCGCATTAACTATACTTAGGCAATCATTCTAAACCCATTCACACCTAAACATCAGATTCAGTTCCCAAACACCATCTATCATGTTCTAAGCTTAAATCTTACATTCTAAGCTTTAGAAACACAACCATAACATCAACAAGCATGAACACAGTTCAAAATCACATTATCACATCATCATACACCCATCATACATACGGGTAAAAACCCAGTTTCATAAAAACATAAGTTCACGCATTTCTAGCCCCAAAATCAGTTAAAAACCAGTAAAAGAGGGTATGTAGAACTCACCTTTGCAGCTCTTGAGTATGGCTTCTTCCAAACTCGTTCAAAATTGAGTTCAACCACCTAGAAACCCATTAAAACATACACCCAAACACACACAAACATATATAAGCATACACCCAAGGACATAACCGGTTGAGAACATCATAAAACCATGCATTCTTACCTCGAATTCGAATTCTTTCTTGTTCTTCCTTCTAAACCGAGAGTTCTCTACTGCTCTTGTCACTTTCTCTCTCTAAAATCCGAAGATTGGTGATGTGTGTGACATATGGGCGGCCGTACCACCTTTTACACCCACTTTTCAAACATTTTATCCTTTTGGACACTTTTTACCCCTTAACTTGGATAAAACATCTTTTCTTTCTTTTACTTTCCTCTTTCTTCACTTTATTCTTCTTTCTTAGACTTTAATAAAATAACCGGGTGTTACATTTGATTGGATCACCAATCAAATAGGATTCCGCACTATATGATCCGATTTCACGCATTATCAGTTAGTACACCGTACGTATACGGTCCTAACAACCTTTACACCCATGACCACCATAGCCACCATACCATCTCCATAACACCATCACCATGTTATATATATATATATATATATATATATATATATATATATGTGTGTGTATGTACACATGTATATATAAAAATTTTAGGTGGTCTAAATCTGAGCTAGAAGATAGATGGCACTATTGCAATGGCTGTAGTGATGGTCGTGTGGGGTTGCCAGCGATTTGGATGAGCAAGGGTGTTGATGGTGGTATTTTAGTGACAATGGTAAAGGTATGATGGTTTGATGAGTGAGGATGCTAGTGGTTGTTGTGATAATGTGTGGGGTTTTTGGTGGTATTGTACTGATGGTGATGTGGTGGTTTGATAAATGAGGGTGGCAGTGGTGCGATGGTCACTGTTATAGTGGTGTGGGGTTGCTGATGGTATTTTAGTGATGGTGATGCGGTGATGCTATGAATGAGGGTGGTAGTGGTGCCATGGTCGCTATTACATAATGATAATAAGGACCTTTGCTTATGCTTGGCTCGTTTCAAAATCGAACTGAGCCGATTTGCTCGTTTACAAATGAGCAGAAAATGGAACATGCATTTTTCGAGCGTGAATTTTCCAAGTGGGCATCGAGAGAGTGCAAATGAGCAACAAACAATTTGTATATTCCAACTATCTAGTGTGTCATCCGATATATATTATAATAAGAGATGGTGACAATGTTGATAAAGTACAACATCGACTAGGTGTGCATGGTCTTCATACGTGTGCATGGTCTTAAGTTTATTAGTGGTGGTATTATTTTATTTTTTGTTTGTTATTAGACTACTGTTTTGTTTGTTTCTAAGTAGTGGGTAGTTATTTTATTATTTACTCAAGATAGTGGGTAGTATCTCCACTATGTGTTAGTGGATGAGTGGTTAGCAAGTCAGTTTATTTTTCTCTTTATTATTGTTGTAATGTTTGTTTAGTGCACATCTAGAAAATATACAAGCTTTTGTGTGAAACACTTCTGTTCTTTGCATTCAGTGTAAATCAAGAGTTGTGAGGTTAAGAGACAAAATCCACTTTGTTAATTCAACAAGTGGAATCAAAGCCCTCAAGGAAGATGATTGATCTATAGCTAATTGGTGCAGTGAAGAAGCTTAATGCCCAGAACTACAAGGTCTAGTCTAATTGCTTGTCTTCATATTTGTAGGGACAAGATCTATGGGAGGTGGTGCAAGGAAATGATACAGTTCTACCCGCAAGAGAGAACCAAGTAGGAGTGTTGCGTAAGTGGAAAGTGAAGGCCAAAAAAGCTCTCTTTGTTCTAAAGACGATGGTAGAAGAGGAACTCCTTGAATACATGAAGGATGCAACAACCCCTAAGGCGGCTTGGGATACCCTTGCCGAGGTCTTGTCGAAGAAGAATGATGCCCGTCTACAACTATTAGAAAACAAGTTGCTAGCCATAACTCAAAAGAACCTGACCATCTCACAATATTTTCACAAGGTGAAGACCTTGTGTAGAGAGATCGGTGACCTAGATCAACAGTCGAAGATTAGTGAAGCCCAAATGAATCGCATCATTATACACGGTTTGAAACTGGAATATAGAAGTTTTGTTGGTGCTGTACAAGGATGACTTACACCACCACCGTTAGGTGAGTTTGAAAATCTCTTGGCTAGTCTGGAGGCATTAGCCAAGCTACTGGGTGATCTAACAGTTGGTAGCTCGTCTAAAAACGAAGCAGAAGCACTATATGCAGAGAAGACTAGAGGTAAGCCTCGACATCATTAGTAGCATGCATCTGGTGGCAATTATGAGAAGGTTAAGTCACATGAACAGATAGATAAGAAAAGAGATATTGATAAGGGTGAGTCCTCTGGCGATAGAAAACAGAAATCGAGAAGACGTCCTTTGTTCGAAACCAATTGAAGAATGCTCGAAACCAATTAAAGTCGGAGGGGGCACTTAGCACGTAATTATCGCTCGAAACCAAGTGAAGAATGCAATGTTTCTGCTCTGAGAGTTGAAGAAGGTTGGGACACTGAAGCATTAGTTGCTCAAGTTGAGGAATCAAACGAGGTGATGGCCTTATGTGCAACGCTCAAAGGTCGGTGCAACAAGTTGGATGAATGGATTGTTGATTCCGGATGCACCAATCATATGACAGGTGATAAAGAACGCTTGAGTAGTTTAGTAAAATATGGAGGAAGTAAGTTTATGGTTATCGCAGATAACTCAAAACACATAATTGCTCATATGGGCGATATGATCTTTCCTTCAGATGATTCCAAGCATGGGTTAACATTACCAGAATGTTTACCATGTTCCCGGGATGAAGAAGAACTTGTTTTTAGTACTGCAAATCACCTCGGAAAATCACTATGTTGTATTCTAAGTTTAAAGACTTCGAGTTGGAGGTTGAACGAGCAACAAGATCTACAATTCAGTGCTTGCGTTCTAACAATGGTGTGGAATATCTAGCTATGAGTTCACTAATTTCCTGAAACAACATCATATTAGACGGAAACTGACATACCCAAATACACCACAAAAAAATGGTGTTTCAGAGCGCAAAAACAGACACATATCTGAGGTCATGAGAAGAATATTACATAGCAAAAACGTACCTGGAAAGTACTATGCAGAAGCGATGTGAACAACTGCTTGTGTAATCAACTGAATACCACAACAAAACCTCAAGTACATATCTCCATTTGAGAAACTAATGAAGGTTAAACCTAATGTAAGCTATTTCCATGTATTTGGATTTGTTTGTTACATTTTTGTACCGGGTCATCTTTGTCATAAAATTTAAAAGAAGGTTGTCCGCTGCATATTCATTGGGTATGATTTTGAAAGAAAAGGGTGGCTCTGTTGTGATCCAAATACAGGAAAGGTTTACACATCTCGAAATGTTGTGTTTGATGAAAATTCATCTTGGTGGTCGGGAGACAATACGTTGTTGTTGGATTCAGATCAATTTAAGGAGAAAGTTGAAAGTGCAAGGGTTAATCTCAGATTCACTGAAGATGACACGAAGATTGTGGAGTTCGAGACAGCCAACAATCAAAACAATGACCTTGATGAAGCTGAATCTAGTGTAAGACGACCATAAAGAGTAAGGAGGACAAATCCTAGTATGCTAATGTGGCAGTGGTAGAAGACAGTTGCCTCAAACCAAGCTCTTTTGTAGAAGCATGCTAGAAAGAAGAATGGGTCTTAGTAATAGAAGAAGAAATGGTAGCTCTTCTAAAGAATGAAACGTTGGAATTAGTTACAAAACCCAATGATGTGAAGTCGGTGTCGTGTAAGTGGGTTTATAAACTCAGGCAATGAGCTGATGGGTCAACAGAAAGGTTCAAAGCAAGACTAGTAGCACGTGGGTTCTCACAAGAGTACAAGATAGATTATGAAGAAACATTTAGTCCCGTGGCTAAACTAACTACAATTCGAGTACTTTTGGCAATAGTAACGAGTAAAAGATGGAAGCTATGGCAAATGGACATGAACAATGCTTTCTTATTCGGGGACCTTGATCACGTTATACACATGGAGCAACCATTAGGCTTTGAAAGTCGAGAACATCCGGGTTATGTGTGTCGATTAAATAAAGAAATATATGGTTTAAAACAATCGCCAAGGGTCTAGTTTGGTAAAATCGATGAGTTTCTTGTACAAAATCGATTTAGCTTGACAAGGGTCTATTTGTCAAGAAACTTGAATACAAAATGGTTGTTGTACCAGTCTTTGTAGATGATCTAATCATCACCAGAGATGTCGAAGAAGAGATAGCCCAGTTGAAAGAAAACTTGTGTATTCACCTTGCTTGTTGTGGTTATTGCACTTATAAACTCATTTGAATCTTGTAAACACTTGGGCAATTCACCTTGTTTGTTATGGTTAGTTGAACTTTAGTAATTACCATGTGATGACTATTATATGTACAATCATTAACTATTGCTAGACTGGCGACGTCATAGATCTATGGGCCTGACAAGGCTGCTTGGTTAATCTAAGTACACTTAGCTAATCATTTAATCTTGTAATCTTGTAACATGTCAAGGTTTGATTGTTACATTTATCATAAATCCCTAGTTACTTTTCTCACTAACCTATGACATGAATTGTCATCTTTTATATATGTATGTATGAAAACTATGGAAAACTCACCAGTGTTATGTTGACCCTTTATTTTTAATATGTTTCAGGAAGCGCTCAAGTTTGATGTCATCTTTGAAGTTTACTCACATCTAGGATTGGACCTAGAATAATAAATGAATTGTCTTGGATTATTTCATCTTATGTTATGTTTGTTTTCATATTTGAGACTCATGTTTGTAATTTACATTTGAAACTTATGATAATAATATTTGGATTAAATGATAGCGTTATATGGTTGTAAATAATCTTAACCCTCACATCTCGACGATTCCGCCTTCAAGGTTGGGGTGTGATAGATAACATCCGCCATTTTCAAGTTATTAACCCAAACACGAACTAAAATTTAACTTTCATACGATATGAATTTATTTATTTAACTTATTTTTTATATTAATGAATTATATGGATTAGACGTGTAGTTTAAACAATATTATGAATTGATTTGTTTAGTTTATCATTTAAACAACTTATAATAATTCATTAATTTATAGATAATTGTTTTTCATAAAATTATAAATTTTATAAATATTTTACAATAAATAACTAAATAGAAAATACTTATTAAAACTTATGAAGTTATAAAATGAATTTTAATAAACTTATAAAGTTTTATTAGTAATTATGAATTTTAATTATTAAAAATAATTAATCAAATTATAAAGTTACAAGTTTTATAAAAGTTACAAAGATTTTATAAGAAAATAAGTTGATCAAATTAAAATTAAGGTTTTAATAAATTAATAGTTTAAATTATAATTATTCTTTCATGTATTTATTTTATTTAGTCTTATATTAATTTCAAAATCATAACCCACTTTTAAAAGACTTATAACTCACCATTAATACAATTCATAACTTCCTCCTAACCTCAACTATAAAAACAAGGCTTAGGCATCACTTTTCATTTGCTCATTCTCTAAAAATCTCTCACACAAACCTTTTATCATCGTTTGGTTATAATTAATTTCAAAAATTTTTTTACAAGTAATTTCAAGAAGTTTCAAATACTAAGGAAACCTTATATTGCTTTTATATTATGCATTTATATATTGTTTAATCATCCTAACATCCAATTAATCTTATAATTTTATGTTCTTACTTTTATTCTTTCTTCTACTAAATATCTTTTAATTTTAATCATTATCATTTGATCATTAACCTTCTAACATTCACTAACCTTATAACAATCACTAATATTCCTAAATCAAGCTAACATAAACAAAGATCTCGTTTGCATATGGACGGCTATGCCGCCGCATACGGTTATTCCACAAGATTATTTCCATAAGTGATGACTATGATAAAGTCTTGAAATATTTTTATATAACTCAAATGAAGTCTAATATATCATATATCGACATAATAAATTTGTTCTAACCCGTTTCATGCTTTAACAATTTTAAAAGTGCACATAAATGCCTTATTATAATTCTGACAGAATATAATCTGACTTCAACTGACTATAACTTGATCATAACAAACTAAATTTGAGTAAACCCATATTAGCATCGTTAATGGTTTAGCAATCTTCAAAAAATTTGCTATGAAACTACGGTAATATCCCGCTAAGCCTAGAAAAGAACGAACTTCGATTTGGGTTGTGGGAACACACCAATTCTTCACGGCTTCAATTTTAGCAGGATCGACGTGAATTCCTTGGCTATTCACCACATGCCCTAAGAATTGAACCTCTTCTAACCAGAATTCACACTTGGAAAACTTGGCGTATAATTGTTCCTTCTTCAAAAGTTCGAGAACTTGTCGCAAGTGTGTCTCGTGATCGATTTTCGTCTTGGAATATATAAGAATGTCATCAATGAACACGATCACAAACTTATCCAAATACGGTTTACATACTCGATTCATGAGATCCAAGAACACGGCAGGCATATTAGTCAAGACAAAAGGCATAACCATGAACTCGTAGTGTCCATATCGAGTACGAAAAGTGGTCTTTGGAATGTCATCATCGTGAACACGTAATTGATGATACCCAGAACGTAGATCAATCTTTGAGAATTGAGTTGCTCCTTGAAGTTGATCGAAGAGATCATCGATTCGAGGAAGAGGGTATCAGTTTTAGATAATAAGCTTGTTGAGTTCTCCATAGTCGATGCACAGACGAAATGAACCATCTTTCTTCTTTACGAACAGCACAGGTGCACCCCACGGTGATGAACTAGGACGAATGAACCCCTTATCGGTCAACTCTTGCAGTTGACTAGCTAGTTCTTGCATTTCAGACAATGCAAGACGATAAGGTGATTTAGCCACATGATTTGCACCAGGGATTAAGTCAATCTTGAAATCAACTTCTCGCACAAGAGATAGTCCTTTAAGATCCTCGGGAAAAACCTCGGGAAAGTCCTGCATGATAGGAATGTCTTTCAGTTCCTTACCCTTGGATTTCGTATTAACTACATATGCCATGAAAGCCATGTAGTTTTTACTTAAGCACTTGCGGGCCTTGATGCAAGACATAAGTTTGAGTCCTTAGGATGATTTCTCCCCAAATACTTTCAAAGTATCACCAGTCGGTAAAGGAATTCAGATACACTTCTCGAAGCGTAGAATTTCCGCATGATGCTTGGCTAACCAACCCATACCAACAATAACATCAAAGCTTCCCAGTTTCATTGGAATAAGGTCGATGCGGAATTCTTGTTCGTTAAGGCTCAAGTTACAATCGCGTATTACGACGTCAACAATGACAGATTTTCCATCGGCGACTTCGACCGTGAAGGATCTTTCTAGATTAACACGCGGTTTAGAAAGTATAGGCTCGAATTCCAAGGACACGAAATTCCTATCCGCACCCGAATCAAACAATACAGATGCATAATGACTATTTACAAGATACATACTTGTTTGGTAATAACCTATTATTGGTATGATGAACACAAAGATAGGAATTTTTATAAGACAAGAAATGATTTAAAAGGAGTTCAATGACGTACCATTCACCACGTCATTGTTGACTTGGGCTTGATTATCGTTGATGTTGAAAGCCCTTCCACAAGCCGGTGGCACAGTTCGCACATTGCAAGAACATTGCGGACGAATATGACCAGGCTCGCCACAACCATAGCAGGTTCGGTTGGTAAGCATTGCAGTGTTGTTTGGCGCACGAAGGCCAGTAGCCACCAAGTGCCCATACTTTCCACACAACGAATAGACTCGGCATGGAATGTTGCTCACGTGATGGTACTTGCACGTGCTACACATAGGATATGTGCCAGCATAAGCTCTAGCCATGGGAGCTTGATTTGCAACCATCATTTGTTTTTAGGAGCATTTGGGGCGATCACAACATAGTTGCGTGTCAGGGTGAACTTACGCTTCTTGTTTTGGGAAGATGACTCAGCCCTTACCACCTTTGTTGCCTCGGGTGTCACCTTCGCAGTAGACTTGGAACCCTTTACTGACTAGTGCCAACTCTAATATGATTCTCGGTGAACTGCGCAGTGATAGTAATTGCCTCCTCCAAAGTTGTGGGCCTACTACTCACCACGACATCTTGAATTTGAGGTGGCACCCCCTTGATAAATTTCTCAATGTTACGGGGCACGGTGTCCACCATGTGTGGTAGAAGCATCCTTAACTCATGATGTCGGGTGGAATAAGCCAGGTGATTTCCAGCATCTTGTTTGAGGTTCCAAAATTCCTCCTCTAGCTTTTGCAACTCGCTCCTCGGGCAAAACTTTTGGATCATGATATCCTTAAATTCCTCCCAGGGCAACACCAAAGCAATCTCAGCCCCATGATTTCTCTTTTCACAATTCCACCATGTTAGTGCCTGTTGTTGAAGGACACTTGTAGCATAGCGAACTTTGAACTCGTCGGAGCACTCACTAACAATAAACATGTTCTCCATGCTTTCAAACCACTTGAGAAGTCTGGTGGCTCCTTCTTTTCCACTAAAACTAGTGGGTTTGCATGAGTTGAAGTGTTTGAAAGTGCAAGTATGGTTGTTCCCTTGTTGATTGTTGCTATTCTCTCCATGAGCACCGCTATTGTTCCCATTAGTGTTGTTGTTGCTATTAGCCATTAGGGTGCTATTAAGTTTAGCAACCATGGTCGGGATGATGGCAATCATTTGCCGAGCGATCAATGCTGCAAGCTTGCGGTCGGAACTTCCACGATTTCCATGATGGCGAGACATGCTAGATACAAATGAATTAGTCACGGGAAAGAAGGTTCTAAGGAAAATAATTTAAGCAAAGATAAGCTAAGTATTTTAAGGTACATGGAATGATTCCATTTGGTAACGTATTACCATTTGGAAACGTTGACACGTCAAGGTGAATTGACCCATTTGCCTTAGAAACTTGTGTATATTGACCATAGTTTATCACTCATCCCAGAAGTCCCCAGGTAAGCATGACTAGTCCCGTAGGATTTATGCGAAATGCTTACCTTAGCCCGAAGGGCTTTTGCCAGGAAATCCAGAATACAGGCGTCTATGTGTCACCCAATTTTTCTTAAGCTCATGAAATCAAAACCTTGATAAGATTTGTATAGATTAGACATAAGTCTAAAGATCCAAGTCATAAGCATAAGTATACGATTCCACGTGTCTTCGAGAATAAGATTAAGAGGTTTCATGCTCGGGGAGAGTCAAAGAGTCAAAGTTAAGTTTAGGGAAACAAGTAACAATGTTTATGTAACGCCCCGAATAATGTCTATGCGAGCCAAATAATAATGGGCTTAGACGAGATCATTTAATGAAAATAAGATGGATATGGGTTATAGACCGAATTAACTCGTCGGGATATGTGTTTAGCGAGTTTAAGGTCCCGGGAACGCCCGGTATATATAAATGGATCAGTTTGAGCAGCTCTCATTTGCAACTCAACACTCTAGTTCTAGAAAGAGAGAGTAGAGTGAGAAAGTAGAGAGAATTGAAGATTCAAGGCTCGGTTGATCTCGGAATTGAAGATCGGTGTTCGTGGGCATCCAAGCAATAAGAAAATACCAAGAATCCGGGTAAGAAACATCATGTAATCGTGGCTTTTGATGTAAACCCAGATTCTAGGGTTTAGGTTTTAAAAAGTGGCAAAGATTCACCCAAAACTTAGGTTTTGGTGTAAGAAAACATGTAAGAAGCTTAGATAAAGCTTATTGGTCAAAAATAGGGTGGTTTTGGCTATAATAGATTGAAGTTTTGGGTCAAAAATAGGGTGGTTTGTAATTTTCAGCCCGTTTTGCGAAACTAGGTGTTCATCTAGCGAAATTAGGTATTCGTCCAGCAAAACTGTGGATCTTCCTGCGAAACTATAGTTTCGCAGGTAGTTTCGCAAACATGGTTTTCCAATGAAAGTTGGGTGAAACTGGCAGCGAAGATGCCAGCGAAACTGCCAGCGAAGATGTCAACGAAACAAGCAACAAAACTGCTAGCGAAACTAGCAGCGAAACCGCTGGCGAAACTAGAAGAAAAATTGCTGATCTGGCAGCGAAATTAGCAGCGAAATTAGGCAGAAATTAACTCCTTTGAGAGTTAACTTATTTGCAGGTTGTGTAGTGCAACCCTTGCTTTGAAAGCTTGATTGAGATGCTACTCATCGAGTCCATGTGAGTTCTAGATCCCCTATTTAAAGGTTTTGAACTAGTTTGGGCTGGAAATGCATCCTAAATATACACTTTAAGTGACTAAGATTTTAAGAGGTTTGAACTAGCATGGTCCCAGCCAGGGGCGTTGCCCCTTGGACCCCACTAGGGGCTGCTGCCCCTAGGACCCTGCTGTCAGGGGCTGCCGCCCCCAAACCCCCGTTGCCCCGCGAAGGGTTGGTTATGTTTTATGATGACTTATGCATGTGGTGCATATGGATATGTATGTGAATGTATGATGCATGATGTTTATGATGATGTGTTATGTGGTATGCGATGTTTATTTGATGCTATGTATGAATGTTTTATGTTGACCTTATGTTCCTATTATGTATTATTTTGTGACTTACGTGTTATGGTTATGAAATGAACGTAATATATTATTTTAACGAAGCGAATATGTAAGTTAATGAAAAGTGAAACTTAATGAATGTTACCCCAGGCCCGTTTGATGATGAAAAGTCTTGCAAGCACTTTGATGGACTTCACTTATGTGAGTCTGATGTATGATGATTGATCCATATTCATGAGTGGGTTGTGTGCCTTGCAGTGTGGATCAACTGTTGGGGGTTAGCTACCATGATGATGTGTAACGACAGGGATCGACATTCGTTGTCGATCAACATGGAGCTCTTACTTTGTGCAATCTCATTGATAATGGAGTTAAAGATGATAAATGAATGGAAGTTAACAAATGATGGTTAAAGATAATAATGTTATTATCTATGTGTACTATGATGCTTGATCGCATAAGAATGTAAAGAAAGGTTTTAAATGGAAGTAAAAATATTTTATTTTATAAAACTAGAACTCACTCAACAACGTTACTTTCATGCATTTTCCAGTTGGCATGTAAATGTTGCTAAGGATGGCACGGGGTGACTACTTGGCTCATTTTTTATGGCATCCATTATATGATACGATAACATTTTTGTATTGTAATGCGAACGAACAATATTCTGTAATGAATGTGGTATTATTTTGCAAAAAGTGTTTATTATTATGAAATGAAATGTTTGATTTAAATGTTTCCTCTGCTATGATTGACCAGCTGTGAGCGTCCCGGGAACGGGGGCCTTACAGTTTAGGCAATCCTATGCTAAGGCATCAAATTACACATAAGAAGGCATAGCATTATGTAGCATGCAAAACAATATACTTTACTAGAATAGTAATATGATTCTATAAGGTTCATGCATACACTATAGTCTATGTCACCATTTCTAATAACCTAAATCCTTATAGTTATGGGCTCTGATACCAATCTGTCACATCCTAACCTTGACGATGAAAACGTCGAGATGTGAGAGTTAAGATCGTTCACAGCCACATAATGCTATTGTTAAATCCAAATATATTAATCATAAGTTTCAATTGCAATGTTACAAGCATAAGTCTCGAACAAAGATAACATCATGTATAAAAGTTAAATGTAACAAGTTCATCTATTTATTTTTCTAGGTTCAATCCTAGATGTGATAAGCTTCAAACAGTAGTAATCAAACTTGCGCATTTTTTTGAAATATGTTAAAAATAAACGGTCAACATAAAGTTGGTGAGATTGCCATAGTTTTCAATACATAAGTATATTAAATATGGCAATTCATTTTGTGAAATTAGCGAACAAAGTAACTAGGGATGTAAGACAAAATGCAAAATCAAACCTTGACAATTTTACAAGTCTCAAACGTTTACAAGTATATACGATTAGCTAAGTGTACTTGGATTAACCAAGAAGGCTTGCCAGGCCCATAGATTTATGACGCCGCTAGGCTAGCAATAGTTAATGATTGTACATATAATTGACATTACATGGTAGTTACTAAGATCAACTAACCACAACATACAAGTGAATTGCCATAAGTTTACAAGAATCAAACGTTTTACAAATGCAACGATTATAAGCTAACATGTTTCACCCCAAAGTGTAAAAATATGAAAAAGGGGTATAGAAATACTCACATGATCAAATAAGTATATATTGGATGATTAATAAGAAATAATAATAAGAAATAATAACAAGCTTCATTTCAACGTAGCCCTTCACAATGCACCTAATATATATATAACAATTTTTAATCCTAATAACAATTTTCAAGGGTTAAACGTGAACTAGGGTTTTAGGTGGGATTTGGGCATTTTTATAAATACCTTAAACAAAAATATATTCTTTACATGTTTTAATGTAAAAAAAATATAATTGGATCGTTTATAATAATTAATAAAATTGAAATACCATATTTGGACCGATCATGACTTAAACAATATTAAGTAAAAGAAAATGTTTAGTTCAACAATACTCTTATTAGTTATTATATACAACCCATTTTATTATAAATTATCCAAAAAAAACCTTTTCCTTTTTTTGTTTTATTAAAAAAATATATTTATTAACTCAACAACAAAAAATACAGAAATCCTTGATGATTTGGAAAAACAAATATTTGAAGTTTTTTAAAAGTAATTTTCTATATTTAATAGAAATATTTTCTGAGATGTATTTAAGGCTAAAAGCCTTTTTGAAAAAAAATTACATGATGGTGCCCGGGTTTGAACCCGGGACCTCATGTTTGGGGGATGAACATCTTAACTAGTGAACTAGGGCCGCGACATTGGTATCACTTGGTTCTTAAAACTTAAAAAATTCACACACTATTAACCCCCAAATTCGATTAAAACCTAGTTCATTGTGATCCAAATTGAAGTTCAATTCGCTTTTGTAAACGACTGAAATCATGGGGCTTTTGATCCCCAAGTATAGACGAGTGGTTATTCATGATCAATTACCGTTTTGGTTCGAGATGCGCAGGTCGCGTGTTCAGAGAGATTTAAATATGTAATTTTGTGTGTGTTTCATGTGCAATCAAGAGTTAAGAACGATTAGGTGTAGTTAGATAGTCGTTTAGGTTTATTTAGTTGAATTATTACAGAGGTTTAATGCCCAAACGGCTATGGATTTTAAGGTGCTACGGTTATGCTTTCGATTGAGTGATATCCGAGTTTAATCCTCGATTATTTAGTACATTAACGTTCGAATCACACACACGAAACGGTTTGATTTAGTTTTGGTTCATTAATCGACGTTTTTAATGAGTGGCGAGGCTGCCGGATTGTTGGCCGGCGGTGGCCGGAGCCGGTCACCGGTTTTACGGGTTAGAAAAGGGGGTTTGTTTGGGTTTTTAAATACTTTACACAATTGACCCTTGTAGTTTGTTTTGTTAATATTTTATACCAGAAACTTCAATTTAAAGTTTTTAATTTGGCATATTAAGTTTCAATCATTTTAAGTTTACTAAACTTAATAAATTATTTTTATTATTAATATCATCAATATTATTACTGTTATTATTACTATTATTATTATTATTATTATTATTATTATTATTATTATTATTAGTATGTTCATTATTAATATTTGTAATATTATTAGTATTATAGTTATTATTATTATCCACTATTTTTACTATGCACCTAAATAAAAAAGAATTAAAGATAACAAATAACTAAGCATAACAAACCCATAAGTTTCATAAAATGACATAATTAGTCCATACAAGAACTTAACAAAATTAACTCTTAATTTAACGAAAATACGAGATGTTACACTTTACCTGCCAACTGGAAACACAAAAAAAAAGTCAACGTTGCTTAGTGAGTTCTAGTTTTATATAACTTTATATTATCTTTCATTCATTAAAAAAAATTTTTTACTATCGCACATGATCACACATCATACGTACATCAAGGTAATAATTATTATCTTCATCATCATTCGTTTTGTACATTTCGCACGGTTCGCACATTTCGTACTTATCGCACTTTTCGTACGTTTATTGTCTTCCCACTTATATCTAGTCCTATCATATGCTTAACCCCCCCCCCTCTTGAGCACAAAGCTATATCATCTAGAGTTAAGCGACGAGGACCCCATATCGCACATATCGCATGTATGGAGTAGTCACATAGATTAACTCCCCCTTTGTGTGAACCCTTAAGGGTTAGCCAAAATCGCACGTTGTAAACACACAATTGAGCTAACAACTCTGAATGAGTTGTGAACCTCCTTTCTTTTGCTTGCAATACTTTCATTCATTCATTATGTTCCACTTTCATTATCTTAAATCTTCCACTTTGTTAAGATAATACTTTATGTTCATTATTATAATCACACTACGTAAAGTCATATCATCATACGTAACAAGGAACATATCATACATATCAGACATAAACATACATCATCACGCATCATCATACATAACATATACCATCACACATCATCACAAACATCATGCATCTTAAACATCATGCATCATACGTATACATATACAATACAAGCATAAGTCATCATAAAACATAGTTGATCCTCCGCAGGACAGCAGGGGTTCGGGGGTGGCAGCCCTTGACAGCGAGGTCCTAGGGGCAGTAGCCCCTAGTGGGGTCCAAGGGGCACACCACTTAAAGCGTTTATTTAGTATGCTTTTCCAGCCCAAACTAGTTTAAATCCTTTAAAATAAGGGATCTAAAACACACCTGTACTCGATGAGTAGCTTCTCAATCAAGCTTTCAAAGCAAGGGTTGCACTACACAACCTGCAGATAAGTTAACACTCAAAGGAGTTAATTTATACCTAATTTCGCTGCTAATTTCGCTGCAAGATCAGCAGTTTCGCTGCTAGTTCTGCTAGTTTCGCTAGCAATTTCGCTGCTAGTTCGCTGGCATCTTCGCTGGCAGTTTCCCTGGTAGTTTCGCCCAACTTTCGTTGGATAACCATGTCTACGAAACTACCTGCGAAACTATAGTTTCGCAAGAAGACCCATAGTTTTGCTGGACAAATACATAATTTCACTGAATGAACACCCAGTTTCGCAGAACGGCCTGAAACTTACTTACCAATCTATTTTTGACCCAAAACTTCAATCTTTTACATCTAAAACCTTAGTTTATCACCCAATAAGATATATCTAAGCTTCTTACATGTTTTCTTACACAAAAACCTAAGTTTTGGGCGAATCGTTGTCACTTTCAAAAACTCAAACCCTAAAATCCTGGTTTACATCAAAATGAAAGATTAAATGATGTTTCTTACTTAGTTTCTTGGTGTTTTCTTGTTTTTTGGGTGCCCACGAACACCGATCTTCAATCCCATGATCAACCGAGCCTTGAATCTTCAATTTTCTCCACTTTATCTCTCTACACTCTCTTTCTAGAATTTGGGGTGTTGAGTTGCAAATAAGAGCTGCTCAAGCTAATCTGTTTATATATACCGGGCATTCTCGGGACCTTTAACTTGACAAACACGTATCCCGCGAGGTCTACTCGGTCCATGCTCCATTACCCACTTATTTTCTTTAAATAATCTCGGTTAAGCATATTATTATTAATTGGCTTGTTTCGACTTTATTCCGGCGTTACAAAAAACAAGCTTTAGGTCTTACTTTTCATTTTCTCATTCTCCAAAAATCTCATTCACATATCTTTCTTTCATCCATTGGTTTTGATCAATTTCAAAAAAAAATACAATAAATATCAAGAATTTTCTAAAACTAAGGCAATCTTATATTGCTTTTATATAATGCATTTCTATATTGTTTCAATCATCCTAACGTCTAATTGTTCTCATTACTTTATATTTTTAGTTTTATTTTTTCTTCTACTAAATCTCTTTTAATTTTAATCATTATCATTTGATCATTAACCTTTTAACATTCACTAATCTTATAACAATCACTAACCTTATAACAATCACTAAAATTCCTTAATCAAGCTAGCAACACGCCAACGTAAACAAAGAATCTTGTTTGAATATGAACGGCGATGTTGCCGCATTCAGATATTTCACAAGCTTATTCCTCTAAATGATGGTTATGCTAAAGTCTTGGAATATTTTTTATAACTCAAATAAAGTCTAATATACCATATATCGACATAATATATTTGTTCTAACCCGTTTCATGCTTTAACAATTTTAACAGTGCACATAAGTGTCTTACTATAATTTTGGTAGAATATAGTCTAACTTCAACTAACCATAACTTGATCATAACAAACTAAATTTTAGTAAAATCAGACTTCAATTTTAATTTCATCGAATTACCTTTTTAACGATAGTTTATACGTTTTCAAAGTTTATCGAACGTCTCAACAATAGTCTTCACAAAATACGTGTGCATTTCTGCACCTTCTGTCTCATGCTGCTATTTTGACCTATTTATGGGTATTTTCATAAAACTTTTTCTAAAGCAAAGTTGTCTGAGAGACTCTGAACTATTCAAGTCTAAATTTTTATAATTTTATGAAACCTTTTGCTATTTTTAAAACCAGTTCAAACACATATTAAACATTCTGTCCAGAATCTAAAATTGGTGCAATAACTCTTTTTCAATCTACCTTTCGCTTTTTGGCATTCTCTAAACGTACTAACTTTGTGTAATGAATTCCAACCTTAAGTTATTGTTTCTATTTATCCTTTAGTACATGACTCTTGAACATTCAAGCTTTCTTATGAACTCAACAACAATCATTATACAATGTGAGTATTCATTGCCCATTATCATGCTTACTATTTTCGGAAAATCATATGATTTATGTTAGGATCGTGTACGGGACGGAGTACTAACTAATTTACGTGTATACCAATTCAAATTGTACGGAATCCTATTTGATTGGCGATCCAATCAGTGAGAACGCATATAGAATCGATCTTAGATTGATTCTAAACGTTAAGAACGATTGCAAACCGATCTAGTGCGATCTATGAACTTGGAACGGGTTCTATGAAGTCTCTGGACGGCTAGGGTACGATTTAGTACGTAGGTATTCGAAGTCTCCGTTTTCCACGAATTAAGTGGTATTTATAGGTTATGGTTTCTCATTCGTGCGACTGAACCGTTTGCATGGTTCAGTCGTGCGACTAAGTCATACGGTTGATCCATCCACATGACTGAGTGTTCAGTCGTGCGACTGAGTCAATCTCATGTCACAATCGTGCGACTGATCCAGTCTCCTAGTTCAGTCGTGCAACTGGTTCATTAGCATGAAGTTGTTCATGCGTATGGTCCATTAGCATGGGCCATTCGCATAAGAACTTCACATAATTAACTTTAAACATATTTCTTAACCATTATTGCCTGAGAACTATGTAAACAACCACAAACCTCTATAGTTAGTTCAATATGCATAAATAAATAATAAACATTTAAACATACACTAAAACATTTAACATTAAGATCATCAATCAAATATTTTATTTCATTCAATTCATATATTTCATTTACATTTAGGATATGATAGACATATTACATTAAGATCGTAAACTAGGTACATATATATCAACAAACTCCCCCATGGACCTAGTTTCTATCAAATTCTGGCATCATTCATTAGCTCATAAAACTTCTTATGCCTCTCCTCGACTGTGACTCCAGCATGTGTGTCGAATGCAAAACAGAGTCTTATCACGTTCTGAAACTGGAGAGCCTGTACGATATCCTGCGGATCATAGAATAATGGCCACCTGTATAAAGTATAGACATCACTAGCTGACAGGTTGGTTAGCCACATTGGGTCAAATACCAGGAGAGTCTCCATTTGATGTTCTTTCTGTAATACTATGACCGCTTCTCTTGTTCTCCAGTCATAATACCACCACTTGAAGTGGGGAGTGAAGTTCTGTGGCATTTCTCTCATGGGGATCTTTGACATAGTATGCGGAGGACTCCACTTCAACACCACTTTGGGTTTCCTAGTCCTTGGGTCCACCTCCAACCTTCAAATGTACCGCGTAGGTAGTTGAGGGTTGAAGTTAACCCATAGAGTGTGGTATTCTTTCTTCAACACAGCTTCAAACCAACCTGACATCTTCCTGGGATCAGCATACAGCAGGTTCAGGCGTGCCAACTGGTTGAGCTCAAAACCAGGGAGAGTCTTTAGATCATGTGGAAATCTGAAGTACTCGATTCCCTTCTCCTGCTTCACGACATACACATTTAGATCCTCAAAATAAGCCCACGCTATAATCTTGCTAGACACCTTTAGATGCTTGTTTACTTTGTAGAGCTTGGCGTAGGCATTCGGCTTTGGCGCTGTGCGTTGGGCACGGATCTCTGCAAAACAAGCCGCCCACTCAGCCTTTTTGATCTCAACATCGGCGTCCGAGGCTTGGGCTTGGCTTTCTGATTTCTCAGTCACCCTCTCCATCATATCCAGTTTAGCATGCATATCACTGTCGAGTGTATCTCCAAAATCAAGAACCACATTTCCCACTCGATCAGTATATTCCGGATAGTGTTGTGCTGTGACATCTTCAATCTCTATCTCATCAACATCATTGAGCTCGTCATCACTAGCAACATCGATGGTAGGGGCATCTTTAACCAGTTCATCCGGATTTAACCGGAACATCTCTGCCAATTGCTTATCAGTGAGGTCATGAATGATTTCTCCTTCTTCGGGAGTATAGCTCACTAACCTTCTGACAATCCCTTGCAGATCAAGTATCATAGTGAACTAAGTCTTGATCTGCTGCAGGGGAGCAACATTGTATTCATCTCGTTGATAGTTTGGATCTGTTTGATTTAAAATATGTAACACGTCATTCATTAGTAGAAAATCAAGACAGTTAAATAATCAAATATATACATAAACATTCATTACATAAGTTTTAGTACAAGATTCAAATACACAAAAGTTTAGAATACTGAAACATCTAAGCATTACTTTTTCCTGTTCATATGCTCTTCTGTAGTCGGGGCTGATGTTGAGGCACCCTGGTCTTGACTTTTCTTGGTCCACCTCTCACTAGCTGGTGTGGCACCTGAAGCAAATGGATCTCCTCATTCTTTATCATCCCCTCCATCCTCATCATCACCTCCCTCTGTGTCATCCTCTTTATCATCACCTTCATCATCATTATCATCATCATTATCATCATCATCATCATCATCATCATCATCACTATCATCATCATCACCATCAACACCATCTCCCTCTCAGATTTTCAGAGGCTCATCCTTTGTGCCTTTAAGTTTGAGCATGATGGTCCTTTTGGCATCCTCCAACTCCTCGATCTTCTTGGTAGATAGCACGTTCTGCTCCTTGAGTTGGGCAATCTCTTGACTTTGAGCAGCCATATGCTAAGCCTACTCCTCTATCTACTGTGCATGCTTAGAGATCTGTTGTGATTGTGTAGTAGTTAGCTCCATTAGTTGTCATAGTTGAGTAGTCTTCTTGTCTCAGCAGCCAACAGCTTTAGCACCATACGATTTAGTGCTGAAAGTTGTTCCCTACCCCACTAGGAGGTAGAGATGATCCTGAGGGAAAAGACGGGTGATATGATGGTTCTGCCTGGTGGCTAGTGGTGGTGGTGGTGGCAGTGGTGAATATGGGAGGTGGTATATGTGTGGGTGGTGATGGGTAAGCTATAGTGATGGTGGATGTGATGTGGGTAAGTGGTGGAGTGGTTGTGGTAGTGGTGGTGGGTGAGGTGGTAGTAGTGGTGGCAGGTGGAAGGGTGGTAGTGGTGGTGGGTGGAGTGATAGTAGTGGTGGCTGTGGTGGTGGTAGTGATGAATGTCATCCTCATCCTCTTCATCTTCATCCCATGGGGCTGAGCCATCCTTTTTCTCCTCATGCCCTTTGAAGAGGATGCTCCCCCTGGGATGTTGCTGGGCTTATCGGGTGTATAACTGGGATCTACAGCAGTCTCCCCAGACTCGCTAGGGCGTCCTCCAACCTCCCGAATACCTCGTTCGGTGGCCACCACCCTGCTCCCCATAGTACGAGTCAAAGGCTCCTCGTCTGTATCCTCCTCATCATCAGGACGAAAGTCCTGATGGAAACCCGCTTCCTCTGTCCCACCTTGGGTGGATGCTGGAGATGCTATATCAGCAGTGGGGGCCCTTGATTGAGTAGGCCCTACATCTCCACCATCACCACTATCATCGTCGTCGGAGTCATCATCCGGGATAATAAGCTACTCGACATCTGAAGCACTGTCCTCGTGGCGCCACTTACGCCTTGCCGGCACCACGTAATTCTCCCGGGCGAGGTGCCCGAACAATCTCCTAACAGGGGGCTTAATCTGCTTTCCCCTATACACCTTCATGCGACCCAACGTGGTGTCATCCATCACCTCAAGTACCACCGTGTCCTCCTTCTCCTTAGTTAGCTGAGGGAGCTTCTGATCAATGATCATATGCATGAAGCGCGGATACATACAAAATCCCTCCTTCCCATTTCCCTCAATGTTCTCCACCAGATAGGTGAAGATCATCCTCGAGAAGCTGAACGGGTGGTTCAGCACCAACGCTGCGTAAACGTTTTGGATCTGATCGGAAAGCTCATCGAACCCTCCCTTCCGAGAAGCTATGAACTTGAGCAGCACATGGGCGAGGTACATGAGCTGGGGGCATAGGTTGCCCTTGTTGAGCACACCTGCATTGATGTCCCAGAGTACTTAGCCCTCAGGAAACATCCTCGTACAGTAAGTGGGTGTACACATGTGGGACAATCAGCGTCATCCCCAAACTCTTAAACAGTCCGTAGATCATAATCGGTGATCTCAATAGCCTAGCCAAATATCAAGCTCCTGATGCAATGGGGCTCAAAGGACCTGTCCACCACAGGGCTTTCCCAGAAAGCCTGCTGGACCAAGCGATAAGGGGTACATGGTGTCGAGATAGCTTGGAATATCCTAGATCGTTGTAGGAATGTGATGATGCCAGAGAAGTCTGCAGCATTCCTAGAGGTGAGATCTAGATGAGCACAGATATTGTGCTTGGTACTCATGGGCCAACGACTCGTCATCTGTAACATAAAGCATATAAACGTTAGTGTGTGTCAATGTGTAACAATTTGTTTCACTTAACTTGAAATCTTTTGTTCTGTCAGGCGAATGAACTGTGTGACTGAGATCTAGTCGTGCGAATGAGATGTGCGACTGAAATCTAGTTGTGTGAATGAGCTCATACGTACGACTGAGCATACGACTAGGCTAATTCGTATGTTATCTCATGCGTTTACACCAGTCGTGTGACTAAACTCATACGCATGGTTCAGTCGTGTGGTTTAGCCATTCCCCCAGCTCAATCGTGTGTTTGAAGTTCATCAGGGTGTCCATTCGCATGACAGACTGACTGTGCAATTCAAATTCAAACTTTGAGCAAAAATTAATGTAGACATCGTGGTTTGGCTCATTAGACTCGCAAATGTCCGATATAACACCCAACAACCTTTAATTTAACAATGTAGTTAGTTTAATTACTTTCTTGGATAGATTAAGTCTCGGTTCTTTTGAGGGTTCAATTTAGTCGATTTAGGGCGTGAATTGATGGACATATGAGTGGATTGCACCTAACATTACCTGTATAACAACTAGAAATTGTCAGTATGTAATAATCAGTTATCTAGTGTGGTCAAATGAAAATTTGGGCAGAGTAATGGTGGAGTCGTGCGCTTTGGGGAGACTTGGGAGTAATGAATGACTACGACCGACTCCCCCTCTATTTATACTAGGGTTTCCTTCAGTCGTGCGACTGAGCCCAGTCGCATAGTTGATTCGTGTGACTAAAGATCAATTGTGCGACTAGCACAGTCGGTCACCTTTAGTCGTGCGACTAGACGTCAGTCGTGCGACTATGTCATTCGGTCACCTTCACCCATGTGATTGGTTCATTTTATTGATCCAATCGTGTGATTTTACTCAAGCTTATGGTCCAATCGCACGTCTGGCCCATACGTGTGGGCCAATCGTACGCCTGGTCCATACTCGTGGTCCAATCATGCGAATGGATCATACTCATGATTTTGACATTATGACCATTAGACACTTAATCCCTTTTAACTTTTGATTAAACGTTTTGAGCATTCAATCATCTTAGACATGATCTTTTTAACATAGACAACTTATGATCACCTCAGACATGACCTTTTTTTAAAATAATTTGTCACCTCAGACATGACTCATTTGACATTTGAAAAATGTGTGGTCATCTCAGACGTGACCCGTTTAAGTGATTAAATCCCAGATTGAATTCTACGGTATAGTCCAACATATAAACCTAAATTGACTAAAAAAGTTAACCAAAATAAAAGAACTAACATTAAAAGATAACACTAAACATGTTTTTGTGATTTTGTGTGAGGTGGAAATCCTAAGATAGAAATCTAACAGAATTATTTCTAGCACAGTACAGCTTCAAGTTATTTTGACCGTGACCGGTACGATTCATTATGGAATCATATAGGTATTTCAAATCATTCAGGACATGTTACCAAAATCTTTTGATGCTAGATTCTTGTTTTCATCGAGAGTCATTAGCAAGTTTAGGAAATCATA
>BJCM01264842.1:0-27231 GCA_018326385.1 Flaveria bidentis
TTTGGTATCCTCTGACCTGAGATACATATTGGGTCTTGATATTTACCGAATATTATACTTTGACTTAGCTCTTCACTGTTCTGAAACATGGCAGTACATATGTCTGAGTTCAGGTATGATATAAGGTAATTGTGAGAGACGTATGTTGTCAAGATGGGATTTGTTCCTCTTATTCATTGAGAGTAAGATGTCTAAGGCCTGATAAAGTTAAATCAATGGAGAATGATCACTTTGTGTCTCTAGGATTTAACATGACATCTGTGACAAACGGATAGATGATTGATTCACCTAAAACATTTCAAATATGCTACTTGAAGGAGATGATGTTATTGAATGGCACTTAGTCATATGTATCAAGGGTAGTAAACCGTTGTTAGGCGGTATTTACTGCTTGCATCAATCTTCTATGAATCTTGTGCAAGTGGGAGATTGTGGGACCTCATATGCCCAAGACACATACAAGATTGATATGGTTAGTACGTGATGATCCAAGTCGGGTCATACCCAATAACAAGCTACACAAACACTAATTAATATTTATTTGTTGATGGGATCAAACAAATAAATACCGACACCAATTTAGAAAATGGGTTTTTCTAAAAACGTTGCTTTTGTAAAAGAACAACATTATGTGGATAATTTGTTCATCAGAAATTATTTGTTTCATTATTTAAGTTGGTTAAATAATGACAAATAAAAGTGTGTTATTGTTATAAAATTAAAAGAGGTTTAAATTTTATAAAATTAAGGTTTAAGAGTGTAACTTTTTATAAAACTAAAATGAGGGGGAAAACCCATTTGCATGGGTTATTTCGGCCGCCCAAAGGGCCTTGGGGACCAGCCATTTAGTCTTGGTCTTTGCAATACTTTCCCCTCCCTAACACTCTTCCATCAATTACACTTTTCTCCCTTACAACACTTAGCAAGAACTCTCTCAATACCATTGCAGAATTTTCAGATTTGAAGCTCAAAACTAGGCTAAAAATTCGTTTTTCTTTGATAGTACATTTGTAGAGTTTTGGTGTTGAGCTCCCTAAATAGCTAGGTGTTTGGAAGAGCTTGTGGGTATCACTACTTGAGGATTTCTCTCTTGGGGGCTGAACTTTCAAGAACACCATCTTCTTCTTCTTCTTATACATCTTCAACACTTGCACAAGAAAGGTTGTTCCTTTGTACACCCTATGGTTGTTGTTTTGTTTTGATAGCACATTTTTTCACATATGTTTACTTGATCCTTGTTCTTGGGTTTTGTTTATGTTTGAAATGGTGAAAATTTTCAGATTACTAACGATATCTTTAAACCATATATCCGCTGTGTTTCCAAGTTTAAATGGTTAAACTTAGTGTTTTACATGTGACAAAACCCATCACATCTTCAGCTGGATGATGAAGAAGGTGAGGTGTTCTTTCCCAAAGAAGCTGTTAACCAGTCCTTTGTGCAGATGGGATATGAGTGACATTATTTTATCAAGACCTTTAGGAAAGGGAAGGTCTCATCACAATGGAAATTCCTTCTCCATGTAGTTATCCACAACTTATCAAACAAGCATGATGGATGGGACCAGTTTCCAGAAGATCTCTCCTTCATTGTCCATGGGATGGTTCAGGGGTCAAGTTTAGGCATTCTTAGTTTTTTTATACTAATCTACTTGCAAACTTAGACTCCTTAGAGTATTACATATTCCCTAGATATGTTCAATACATTCTTAATTGTGAGCTGGGCTCACAGTTAATGGGAACAGGTATTATTCTTAAATTTGGACAGATGAAGCCCGACATCTTTAAAATACTAAAAAAGCCCACTGTCGGCTTCTCTGGGGTAGAAACAACCTTGGTCCCAAAAATGTTAGAGCTCATTGCTAAAGGTGACAACCTAGCAGCACCAACTAGCTTTGAACCCACATCTTCTACTTCCCAACCACCTCAACAACCACAAATCACCCTCACCTACCAAAGAAAACACAAACGAACCCCTACTTAGACTATTCAGTCTATGCAGGCCCCTATACTCTCACCTATACAAGAAGAAGTGGACACTGGAGCTCCCACTTCTCCTGAGGAGCAAACCACTCACATTCCTTCTATGATCAGTGTTGAGGTTCCTCATGCTCAGCCTGATGAGCTCATAAGCCAAACTGCCTTAAGCCATCACTCTGAGTCTCAACACTCAAGTGATCAACCTTCATGGGACAATTATCAACACCAACCTTTAGATCTAAACCAACCAATCCCCAACCTTGACTTTTATACTGATGAAGATCTAGATTTTAGTGAGTATCATGATTCTCTCTTCTTTTCCCCTACTTAAAGAGAGATGAATGCTCCTGAGTATCCTATTTCTATCCCACATCAGTCACCTACTACTGAGGTGGCCACTTCTGAACATGTTCAAGATGTCCATATGGAAGAGGCTCTCACTTTTGCAAGTGATTACATCATTAAGACCTCAACCATGGCAACTTAGCCCACTCACTTCTCTACTGAGGTTGTCAGTGAGCAGTGGAAAACTAGCAGCTAAGAACCTGAAGCTAGTGATGAGAGAGAGGACTCTACTCCAATCATCTCTTCCCCCAATGATTCTTCAGATGATGATGAAGGGAATCTAAGACTAAAGGTGAAAAAACTATCTAAAACATGCACCAGTTTAGTCTCCAAGTTCAGTCAACTTGAATCTCAAGTGACTACCTTGCAAATTAGGGTAAATGATCAGCAACTTAAGATTTCATATCTTAAGGACAAACTAACTGGGAGACCTCTAAGAGGAGCTCAACCAGGAACACAAGAACCTACGAATCTGATTGATCTAACTCCTAGCTCACCTATGCAGTGGGTGATGCTACCAAATAGGGGGATAAAGTCATTACAATCACAGAACCTGGGAGTTCTATAAAGAGTATGGACATTTAGGACTCACCATCCTCACTTTCAATTGTGCATACTCAACAACTTCCTCAAGTTCATATTGATATGGACTCTATAGACTCCTTAATACACAGTCTGTTTGAGGAAAAAATACCAAGGGATATGTCACCTCCACGATCTTCAAATCACATCATTGGGTGGAGGTATGATAGCAACAGAAGAGCCCTCATCATTCTTAGAGTTCAAGGGCAACAAGAGATCTTCAATTTTCACACCTTGAACTTCTATGAAAGTCTGGACCTAGTCACCATGCCACTTGTCAATCCAAACCAATCAAGACAAGCTAACAGGATGGCTCAAAGAATCCTGGACAGGATCATTCTAGAGTTCACCTTCAGAAGAAGACTAAGACAATCAGGCAATGCCATCGGTCAACCTGATGTTGAGGCAAACCCTAAGATTAGTTTCATAGGGAAACCTTGAGTGAAGGCCCAATGGCAGAACCTGAGAGCCTTGTCCATCAACATCAACTGCTGTAGAGATCCATACCCTTTTTGAGACACCTGCTGGTGAAGGTGCTTATCAACCTCTCTCTAGCCAGAGCTCAGAAGCTACATCAAGCAATGAAGGCCAAAGCTCTCTCCACCCTAAGTCACAAAGGTCTATGAGTGACAAAGGGAAAAAAAAATATGACATCTGAGGAGATTGAGGAGGAGAGAGAGAGAGGAAAAGGAACTTAGGGGAGAAAGTTCCTCGTTTGGGTCTGCAAGATTCATGGAGACTGCAATTAGGGCTGCCCTTGGATGAACTAAATGAACTGGTTGACATTGATAATGTCATTTCTCTAAATGCCCTTGGAAGCTGAGTGGACCAAACACTCAGGATCAACTACTTGCAGACGAGAAACTATGACATTGACAATGTCTTTTCTCTCCCCTTGGAAGAACTAAATGAACTGATTGACATGGAAAGGTCAAAGGAGAAGAAAGAGGCAGAAGATGTTGAGGTACTAGTTCAATTGAGAGAAGATAGAAGAAAGAAAAGACTATACAAGCATGTGCCTACTCTCTCCCCAGTTCAAGAAAGTCCTGCATATGAGGATGTGGTTCAACAAGAACCTCAAGTAGATAAAGAAGAAGACAAAATCCAAATGATCAACTACCTGAGTGCCACAGGCCTCTATCAAACAAAAGCACTTCTTCCCATATCCTATAACTCTGTTGAGTTTGAGTATCTCAAACAACTTGAATTTGAGATAGTCAAGGAAAGAAAGACAACCAAAAGGAAGCTAAGGGAAGAAGTTGCTAAGTCAAGAGTCATTATGCAAAAGAGCATGAAGAAGTCTACTTACATCAAGAGGATGATGAGTTTCTTGAAGCTGTATGGATTCTCTAGAAGGAGACTTGGTCCCATGTTTCTATCCATTATGGATGAGCATATCAGGGTGATCAAGCAGAAGATAAAGAGTGGAGAGCTGATTGACTTACACTTCCCTCCAAGTCAAACTCCACCTGAAGTAGAGGTTAAGGTTGAACAACCAGAGACAACACAACCTGGACCTCCTGTTGAATCTTATCAAGCTTCATCTTCTGATCCACAGTAGGTTCAACCTCCCTCTCCTTCTAAATCTGTCAGAGAGGAAAACCCAACAAAGAAAGACAATGAAGATCAATCAGGTGTTGTAGGCTAGTCTTCTCAGTTAAAAGTAACAAAGAGAAAGAAAAGGATTGCTTCAAAGCCAATGTCAAAGAAGAAGAAGGCTGCATCCTTTTCAGAACCTCAGGATGAGTCAGAACATCCTAGGATGTGCAGCCAGAGGATACTACATCAACTCCCATTCAAACAGCTCCTCTTGCAACAAGAAGACCCATCTTGCCCTGGACATACACCACAAATCTGGAAAGATGGCATGTCATCAGAGATCAAGGCATTGAAGACATATACAATTGGGAAGACATGTTTCATTTGCCCTTACATGATCTCTTTAAAATGAGAAGACATTTTGACAGTCTGAGGGATCCTGATCATCTCATGAAGAAAGGGATGGTCATTATTCTAATGAGGATTGTCAATATCTGAAGTCTACTAGTGTTTTGGTAGCATCAGCCTAGAGGGAGTTTATAGAGATTGTATGAAGAGACTGAAGCAACCCAAACACCCAAAGTTTTTCTTGCATGCTGCACAAGTACACTGAAGAAGAATACTTCGAAAGTTTCACACATGCAACAGAAATATTCTAAGTGTGAAATCTTCCGAAGCCAAGACCAATATCTTCCAAATCTAATGATGAAGTCTTTTGAAGCTTCAATAGACAAAGTATTCCGAAGCCAATACTTGAAGATAGATTTCTTCAGTAGACTTTTGACAACATGCTTTATCGGATGTACATTTCCATAAAGTTGGACCCCTTTCCGTTGCAACTCTGTATAGTCACCAACTTGCATGAGTTGGTGAAAAGGTCCATGCTTTTGGTAACTGTACATTAAGGTCTTGAGTCTGTAACATTCTACTTCATGTACTTTATCCTTTATGTAATAGATAAGGATGTGAGCTATGACATGTCATAGTCACTAGTCAAAAGGCAATCTGCCTTTTGACTCAACAATTGTATTGTTTTGTGTCTAGTCAATTGTATCCAGTTGTCCTTCAAAGTATGGCCGGCTGTAGGATGTAGTATAAGTATCTCATGTTCTTGTTACTTTCTAATATGCTTTGTAACACGTGTAATAGAACTTGAGAAAGCAATATACTACAATCTTGAAAACCATCTACTTGTGTATCTTGTTCTCTTGTTCTGTCTCTTACTTACTTGTGTTCTTAGTATCATCTATTATGGTTAATCCAGTTCACTATTTGATTATGTTAAGTTTGTTCTCCTCTTTGTGTTGTTGTGTTGTAGTGACCACCCTTCACCGGTCCTGCAGTATGTATGATGTATGATTAGGTATAGAAGTAAAGAATGATTTTAAGTGAAAGAAAAGTATTTATTTTATAAAACTAGAACTCACGCAGCAACACTGACTTTTATTTGGTTCCAGTTGGTAGGTAATTGTTGTTGAGGATGGCACGGGGCAACTACTTGGATTATTTTGGATGACATCCATTTGTTTAAATTATAATATTTTTGTGATGTACTGCAACAAATAATATTTTGTAATCTCCCAACGATGTATTATTTTGCAAAAAGCAATCATATATAAATGAAATGGTTTGTTTACAAGAATTCTACTGTAATGATTTAGAAATTGAAATGTATATATTATGTTTTATGTGCAATGATTGTCCAACTGTGAGCATCCCGGGAATGGGGCCTTACAACACTCTCTTCAGCACCTTGAAGATGACAGGCCTCATGTGAGGGATTGGATGAGAAGCTGCACAAACAAGCTTACTCTGATACAGTTCACAGTTGAATATGTGCTAAATAAACCTGGGATACATGTAGAATGTTTCTATTTAAAGGTTTCCCCTGAGGTTTTTCAACACAAATCTTGAGTAGTTAAATCTAAGACCCTTTACAAACCAATGAACAAGGCATCCTAAATCATAGGAAATTTGATCCCATCCCCGACTTATTGGACAAACAATGAATGACAATATGAAGCAGAAACTTACAATTGTAGGAGAAATTAAACTTGTATACAGTTGATCTACTCACATCTCTACCATATCCCATTTGTGTATATGTGTTGTCTAAGTTGGTTTTGGGGAATTCAGAAGGAGAACCTTCATCATGGAGATCTAGGTGCTACCTGATGGTTTTGTTGAGATGTTAGTTATTCTTGGCGGTAAATCCTTGAAATAATGACCCTTAATCCATTCAGGGTATCAATCTGAGCATTTCCCCTAAACTCTACCATATGGTTTGAGTAATCTATGGGGTTAACAGTTAGGGCTGTGAAGTAGATTGACTGGGTTAGGAAGAAGATGATTTCAAAGAAGTCACCATCCTTGGAAGAGTTAAGGAGCGCGACTTGATTGTGCTGAAGGTTTAGTTGCCATTGTTGGAACGTTTCAGAGGAAGTGAAGTTTGATTTGAGAGTAAAACTAAAGATGAAGGAAACTTAGGGTTGTGAAAGTGGTAAAATGATTAAGGTAATAGGTTGAAGTATTTAAATGGATGAAATGGCACATGGATAAAGTGAAATGATAGTTTGGGGGATGATGTGACAATGGCGGTAAGGTTAATATCATTTAAAATATTCCGACATCATTAATAAAATCTTTACCTTTTTACAGAGTGGGGCCCAAAAGATTTCCATTACGCAGTAAAGCTTTGTTCTGAGTGTAAAAGCCTTTCCGAAAGTAATCTTTTCCAAAAGCAAACTTACTTCCGAAGGTAAATTTTATCCAAAGAGAAATTTACTTCCGAGAGTAAGAAGGTATTTCAAGTGAAGAAGTTTGTTAAGCTTTGGAAATAGATTTGATATATCATCAAATTCCGAGGGTAAATTTATCTTCCAAAGAACTCATACTTAGCTAATTTTGAAGAAATACCTTTTTGTAATAGAGCTTAGATTGTTTTAACAAAGACAAGACACATTTTGAAAAGGTTTTCAATTAAGATAGATTAATCAATCTTTGTCATCCAATACCCGTAAAAAGATACTTAAAACTTTGTTCATCTAATGCCTTCGTGAAAAAATCTGCATATTGTTCATTTGAGTCAACTTTGACTAGTTTCATCAAATATTTCACATGAATATATCTAATGAAATGATACCTTATGTCAATGTGTTTTGTATTGGAGTGCTTAACAGGATTTTCTGTAATTGAAATGGAAATCTTATTGTCAATATTGATAGAAGTCCTCATGAAGTTGAATCTATAATCTAGCATCTGATTTTGAATCCATAGCGGCTTAGCAAAACAAATAGTAGCAGCAAAGTATTTAGCCTCAACAGTTGATGTTGAGACACTTTATTGCTTCTTGCATTGCCATGAGATGATCCGTCCACCTAGAAATTGACATCGTCTGATGTTGATTTTTTGTTCATGTTTCAGTTACCATAATCACTATTAGTGTAGCCATAGAGATTGAATTTAGTCTTCCTTGGATACAAGAGACCCAGTTTAGGTGCTCCTTTGAGGTATCTAAGGATTCTCTAGGAAACAACTAGGTAAGACACATTTGGAGCAACCGAATATATTGCACTGATGCAAGTTGCAAACATGATATTAGGTTTACTTGTTGTGAGACACATTAGAGATCCAATAATTGCCCTATACTGATTTTGTTCAGTATCCTTCCCCTTAGAGCCATGACAAGGATTGTGATTTCTCGGTATAGGAGTCTTTGCTAGCTTACAATATTTCATATCAAACCTTTCTAAAATGTTTTTAACATACTTAGATTGATTGATAAAGAACCTTTATGTTGGATCAAGAAGAAGGCTGGTGCAACCAAAACTAAATCGCATAGACTATTTTGGTGCAACTAATAAATGAATTTCGAAGCTAGGTGTGGAACTTCCGAAGGAAAAAGAGTTCTTCCGAAGACAAAGTGCAAGATCAACTTCCGATGACAAAGTCTACTTCCGACGACAAACTCTTCTTCCAAAGACAAAGTGTTCATTTCCAAAGATCAAGACTTGGAAGAAAAGATCAGAAGTCAACTTCCGAACTATGAAGAAAAGAAGAAGTCCTCAAGCCTAGGAGTATAAGTGGCTTTGGAAGAACTTGTTCTTCCAAAGCCAACTAACCTTCAGAAGACACTAGTATGAACTAGTGGACATAAGTATAGTGTCTGTGACACTCCGCTACAGACCTCTGAGACACTGCATGTCGTTTTCTCAAAATCCATGTAGTTTACCATAGTTTATTACATTGTTCACCTTTATTAGTTAGTATAGTTGCTAACTTTAGTTGGTGACAAAAGGTAACTCATGGACATGTCATGACTACAATATCTTAGATAATACTTTATCTAAGATGCCTTAACTTTAGGATTGTAGTACATGCTTTAGTCATAGGTTTCCGGCTTGTATCAAAATATATCCAACTGTAGTTAGTAGTATATATAGTTTCTCATTGTAACTCCTGTAATATGCTTGTAAAAGTCTTGTAAAACATTGAGTTAAGAAGTAATATATGCAAGTACCTTGAAAATTACTTGTTTGCGTTCTTTGCTACTTATTATATTATTATAAACTCTTAGAATAGACTTTGCTTCATCTGATCCGAGTTTAGTATAAGTGAGTTAGAGAGAAAACCAAGTGTTAAGTGACAAAAAAACCAATCCTGCAATTGGTATTAGAGCTTCATAGGCTCTTGATTGTAAGATCTTACCATCCTAATCAAACTGTTTTCACTCCTCCTTACATCACACTCAAAATGGCCCTCAACAAGTCTGAAGTAGAGATAGGGACAATGACTAAAGCACCCATCATCACCCCTAAAAACTTCAGGTTATGGAGCAGGCACATGGAAGGCTTCATCAGGTATCAAGACAACAATATATGGCAAACTATTGTTGATGGCCCGTATAAACCAAAGGTGGCAGCAACTGGTGGAAATGGTGCCATGTTAGAGAAATCCGTTGAACACTAATCTGATGAGGACCGAAAGAAGCTGGACATTGACAGCAATGCAATGAGTATTCTCATGACTATAATTCCCAACTCCATCATGGAAGGGTTTGAGCATTATAAGTCAGCTAAAGAACTGTTTGATGCACTTGCTAATATGTACTCCAACTCCAATGAATCCAAGAAGGACTCACTGAAGCATCAGTTTGAGAACTTCACCTACATTGCTAGAAAGACTCTCAAGCAACAATATTTTAGGTACATGGACCTTATTTCTTCCCTTCATTCTATGGGAACTACTCTTAAACTTAGATACCTCACAAGAAAGTTTATGAGTGCAGTCCCTAATGAGTGGACATTCTACTGTGCCTCTATCAAGAGGATAGAAAATCTGAACTCCCTCACCATGACCAAACTCTATGGCATCCTTGATGGATACCGTCTTAAGATGGAAAGCAAGAGAGGCCATCAGACCCTTGACTCTTCCTGCTAGAAACGCTTTAATGGTTGCTGAAGGCTTAGGACCCACACAACCTCAATAATACCTATGATACACCTAACAACCATCCTGCTCATTTGGACCATACATTACAATTCCTGAGAGTCTAAGGTCTTAACAGGCTCAACATAGTTCTTTTCAGGACAATTGTGCCTTTGTCATAGGAATTGGACACTCTAGTGACTATCAGTATTGCTTTGATGATCTAAAGTGCTTCAGTCCAGATAATATGGGGTATGTGGACATAGTCCAACAAATGGTTCTCTTGATCTATAGAGCAAAGAAGTTCAAGAGAACTTGAAGGCAATTTCCCTATAACCCAACCAACAACAAATTTGGGTTTGACAAAACTAAGGACAAATGTTACAACTGTAACAAACTTGGTCTTTTTGCAAGGGAATCAAGGCTCCTAAGGCTAATCCAGGAACCCCATAGGCCTCCACACATTCCTTTACACCAAAGCCCACCGGAAAGTCAACAGAGACAACTATAATGGCTCAAGAAGTTGACTGGAGCTTCATGGTACAGGATGTGACTCCTGCTCAAGCACTCATGGAAGGAACAAATGACAATAAGGTATATGAATATCTCTATACTCTTGCATGTATGCATAAGGTTAAATTGTATCAAGACTACAATATGGAGATTAAATCTCATATTGAGTCTCTAAATGTTTTAAAATCTAATTTTAAAAGGGCTGAATCTGACTATCAAAGAAAAATTGAGAAGTTGGAGAAAACTATGTCCTTATTAAAACATGAACACAAAAATTATAAGACTCAAATAAAGGATTTAATATCCAAATTTCTGAGGCTCAATCCCAACTTGTCACTACTGAGGCTCAAGCGAGGAAGTATGTTATTTCTGAGCAAAATTTTCAAGCTATTATTGCATCATCCTCCCACTCCAAAATGTGTTATCAAAATAAGAGTGTTCGGGACCAATGAAATTGCTCCACCACATTCTTTCTATAAGACAACCTAGATGTGGTACTAAAGAGCAAGAGGTCCCATTTGCTGACCCATCTTCCCTTGAGTTGAAGAATGATACAATAATAGAAAGGACCACAGGGAAGGAACTAGTAAATCAACCCACTCCTACCGGTGATGATCAATTCCTAACTACTAAAGCTAGAAGAAGCAGAGCTAAAGCAACAAGAAGAACTGCCAAGAAAGTGGCCGAGTCTAAGCTAATGATTGACCAAAAAAAAGGGTGTATTCATCTCAGCTGGATCCAGGTGGTTGGTAACTCTGATTCAGGAAAGTGGTGTAGTACCAGCACTCCTATCCTACCAAAGGATTAGAAGTTAAAGGGAAAGGTTGATGATTAAGAGAAAAAGCACAAGAAACAACAATCCTCAAGTTCTTAGAAAACTAACATTCCATCCATAATGTGTGGTCTGCAAAAGCACATGGCCAAAGATTGTTATTACAACCTTGCTAGCACACATTATGCAAATAATGTTAAAAGAGAATGAGTCAGAGAAGGTTTCTCATTTGGACCTTATCAAATGGTTCAAGTGATGAAAAAGGGAAAGCTGGTTTCCGAAGCAAGGTTGCTTTCGGAAGAAAGTACTTATTCGGAAGGGAAAATGGCTTCGGAAGCTAAAACTATTAAAAATCAAAAGAACAAAAGAGTTCCATTGAAACCATCCCAGAAGAAGACTACTTCGGAAGAAAAGGTGGTGAAGGTTTCTTCCAAAAAAAAAGAAGCTACGGAAGAATGCCATGCTGCAAAAGCCTCGAAAAGCTCATCCTCCATGACCAACCAAAAGATAAATTGGAAGATCAAGAAAGATGTTGCAGCCCAAACATCTTCTTCAATGACATCGATTGAACCCCCAGGCTTAACCTTTGGTTCAATTATGTCACTATTATTGGAAAAACCTAAGACCAACAAGACTTGGGTTTCCAATCACAACTAATCATCTCATCTTATGTGCAGGGACATCCATATGACAAGAATAACAATATTTGGATCGTGGATAGTGGATGCTCGCACATGACACGGAACAGCTCTTTCCTTCAACAATTTCAACATTATGATGGAGGTCCTGTCCAGTTTAGAGGTAAGGCTGGAAGATATATTTCTAGAAGAGGAAGTATATCCAATGGAAAATTAAAAGTTGACAAAGTTCACTTTGTGATCAAAAGCATCAAATGCTATTCACAGAATATGAGTGCATTATCCTCAAACCAGGGATGAGAATACCTCCGGAATCGGTGCTTCTTAAATCTCCAAGGAAAGGGGATATATACAAGCTTAATTTGAACAATGTTTCCCTAATGGGTGAAGTGTCATGCTTTCTTTCCAAGCTGATGGTGATGAGTCAACACTATGGCTTAAATGAATGTGTCATTTAAATTTTAAGACAGTGAATAAATTGCCTAAAAATAACTTGTTACATGGTTTGCCTTAAAAGGAATTTTTCTGCAAAGATTAATGTGTTGCATTTCTGAAAGGGAAGCAACACAAGGCATCTCATAAATCCAAAGTTGTTAACTCCATCACCACTCCATTACACTTACAACACATGGATATTTTTGGTCCCACAAGTATACAAGGCATTGGAAGGAAATCATACTGTCTTGTGATTGTTGATGATTTTACAAGATTTACATGGGTATTCTTTTTAAGATCTAAAGATGAAACTGCTAAAACGTTAAAATCTTTTATTCTTAAAATAGAAAATTAAATTGATCACAATGTTAAGATAATTAGAAGAGATCAAGGAACTAAGTTTAAGAACCTTGTTCTTGACTCATTCTATAACTCAAAAGGGATTGCCGGACAATATAATGCTCCAAGAACTCCTCAACAAAATGGTGTTGCTGAGAGGAGGAACAAGACACTTATTGAGGCTGCTCGAACTATGTTAGCTAATTCCAAACTACCTCTAACATTCTGGGCAGAGGCAGTCAACACTGCATGCTATGTGCAGAACAAGGTTCTTGTAGTTAAGCCACATGAAAAACCTCTTTTGAGATATTGAACAAGAGGCAACCATTCATCGGCTTTCTAAGGTCCATTGGCATCAGGTCTACCATACTTAACACAAAAGACAAATTGGCAAAATTTGCTGAAAAGTCGGATGATGCTATCTTTCTTGGATAATCCTCTAACTCTAAAGCTTATATAGTTTATAACATCAAAAATCAATAATTTGAGGAACCATCCAACATTGTTGTCAATGAGCACACTACTTTTGATAGGGGGAATGGCACTAATCATATTTTTGACTTAGAATTGTTTCAAAAATATTCTAAACCATCTTGTGAGAATGTTTCGGTTGGAACAGGTGCTTAAAGAAATTTTGAAGATAACCAACTATTGGAGCTTCCCAGACCTATTCCAAGTTCTCCAAGAGCTACAACAAATCATGCTTCCACTATTGGCAGATCTGACAGTATAACTATCTCAAGGGATAGTGGAGCTTCAACCAGTGATTCACCTGTTGACCCTCAAATTTCATTAGGTGACCCTGCACAACACCAAGGTGATGGAAGTATCATCCTAAAGGAACAGGCAACTGTTAATGCCACTTCACAACCAACAAATGATGTTGTTTCTCATTTATTCAATCAGTCCTCATTGAATAAGTTTGAAATAGCAGCTGGACAAGGTGTTCAAGCTCTTGAGCAAAATATATCCAGTCTGGATATATCTTTGCAACCGGAGGTAATTCTTCGGCTCAGAATTCATAAGACTCATCCAGCTGAGAACATCATAAGGGATGTCTCTGAATGTGTGTGAACAAGAAGCCAGACTCATCATGGGAATGTCTGCCTGTACTCATGCTTCCTGTCTTAGATGGAACCCAAGAAGGTAGAATATGCATTGAAAGATAGTAGCTGGGTCGAATCGATGCAAGAGGAGCTCCTTCAATTCAAGAGACAAAAGGTTTGGAACCTATATCTGCTACCATCTGGTCAAGTACCTATAGACATAAAATGGGTTTTTAGAAAACAAGAGATATGATAAAGGCATGATCATCAAGAACAAAGCAAGACTGGTGGTTCAAGGATACACTCAAGAAGAAGTATTTGATTATACTGATGTCTTTGCACCTGTTGCAAGACTTGAGCCAGTTATATTTTCCTTACCTATACTGCATCCAAGAATTTCACTATCTACTAGCATGATGTCAAGTGTGCCTTTCTATATGGGGATATAGATAGGGAAGTCTATGTGTGCCAGCCTCCAGGATTTTATGCCCACAACACCCCAACTATATGTGCAAGTTGGATAAAGCTCTATATGGGCTGCATCAAGCACCTAGACTGTGGTATGAGACGTTGTCTTGGTTTCTCCTATTACACTATATGTACCATTGATAAGATTCTTTTCATAAGGAAGTCTGGAAAGGACATCTTGCTTGTTCAATTCTATGTTGATGACATCATATTTGGTTCCTCAAATGACCAAATGTGTAAAGACTTTGAGAGCATCATGAAGAAAAAGTATGAGATGAGTTCCATGGGAAAAATGAACTTTTTCCTTGGAATTCAGGTAAAGAAAAAGAAGGAAGAGTTTTTCATCAATAAATCTAAGTATGTCAATGACAAGTTAGAAAGATTTGACATGAAGGATTGTAAGTCAGCCAAGACACCCATACCAAGAAACCATAATCTTTGTCTTGATTCTAAGGGGGAGGATATTGATCAACAACAATATTGGTCTATTATTGGTTCTCTGATGTATCTCACAGCAAGTAGACCTCATATCATATTCGCAACCTGCATTTGTGCAAGATATCAGGCTACTCTAAGGGTGTTTCACTAGTTGCTGCTAAGAGAATCCTTAGATTCCTCAAAGGAGCACCTAGATCAGGTCTCTGGTATCCAATAAACAACAATTTCAATCTCTATGGCTACTTTCATAGTGACTATGGTGGCTGCAACATCAACAAGAAATCAACATGAGGTGGATGCCAATTTCTTGATGGAAGGTTCATCTTATGGCATTGCAAGAAGCAATTATTTGTCTCTACATCAACTGCTGAAGTAGAATACATTGTTGCTGCGAGTTGCTATGCTCAGCTGTTGTGGATTCAGAACTAGATGATGTACTATAGATTCAACTTCATGAGCACTCCTATCCACATTGACAACAACAGTGCTATCTCCATAACTGAAAATCCAATGAAGCACTTCAAGACAAAGAATATTGATATAAGGTATCATTTCATTAGAGATTTCATGAGAAAAATCTAATTAAGCTAATCAAAGTTGACTCAAATGAACAATATGCAGACTTGTTTACCAAAGCTTTTGATGAACAAAGATTTAACTATCTCATTACAGCCATTGGGATGATAAACATTGATCAGTCTATCTATTTTCAAACCTTTTTAAATATGTAATGTCTTATGTCAATACAATCTAAGCCCTGTCACAAAAGGTCTCTCTCTAAAATTTTCACTAAGTATAAATTCTTCCGAAGAAGAATTTACTCTCGGAAGATGGTTTACATATCTTCCGAAGCAAATTCCTCCCAGGATAGTTTTCTTATCGGAAGAGTTTTTTGTCTAGGAATAAGTGATTGATTACATATCAGATCTACTTTTGAAGCTTATAAAAGTCTCCATTCGAAAAGCAATCTTTACTCTTGGAAATAGGACTCTACCTTTAGAAGTAAATATTCCCTTCGGAAGACAAATTACCTTTGGAAATACTTTATACTCGAAAGAAAGACTTTACTATGTAACAGAAACCTTTTGGGCCCCAACCTATAAAAAATAAAGATTTTGTTAACGATGTGGTATTATTTAACTGAGCTAAACCTTACCGCCCCTGTCACATCACCCACTAAAACATCACATTATCTTATCCTAAACCCCTTAACTGCCATTTCACCCTTTTTAAAAAATCCCGGCAACTCACTTGCATATTCTTACCAAATTTTACTGCACTAAAAGCTTCCTTAATCTCCAATTTACCCAAGTCCAAACTCATCTACCTACAATTTTCTCAAATGGCACTTAACCCTCAGCACAATCAAGTCGCACATCTTGATTTTTCAAGAGATGCGGACTTCTCTGATACTGTTTCATTTCTTACCCAATCATCTTAATTACACTGCTATGATTGTTAACCATACATTTTATTCAAACCATATGGATGAATTTTGGGCAAATAGCCAGATTGAAACCTAAAATAGGGTACGAGTAATAAGATCAAGCATTTATGGCCAAGACTTGGTCATTACCGAATAACTCATCAGGGATCATCTCTAGCTTCATGATGAAGGTACCCCCACAGAGTTCCCAAAGCAGATTTGGACAACACCTACATCCAAATGGGATATGGGGGAGATGTTAGCAGGTCTACAGTCTATAAGTTCAACTTTTCCTACAACTGGTAGTTCCTGCTGCATGTCGTTCTTTATTGCCTATCCAACAAATCTGGGGGATGGGATCAAATCCCATACGAACTAGTGTGCGTAGTTCATGGAATCGTGTCTTTGCTTTAACTATTCATGATTTGTGTTGACCAATCTTATGGGAAACCTCGAGCGGGTAACATTCTTCATGTATCCCAGGTTTCTCTAGCATATAATCAACTGTGAGATAGACCAGAGTCAGCTTGTCTGTGCAGCTACTCTGACTGTCCCTCAAATGACACCGACCATCTTTAAGACTTTGAAGAAAGTCTACACCAATTTCATCGAAAGGCATACTTCTCTGCTTCTAGGTATGACTGAGCAAATAGCTCCTGGTGACATCCCTATTAACCCCATAGGTGATGAACCCACACTAGCAACCTCCCTTATATTGCCAAATCTAACTTCTCACCCCATCACCATCACATTTCATAGAAGCCCCAAACGAACCCTTGTTCAATCTTCTCTGATTGAACATGCTCCTCCTGTTCAATCCAAAAGGACTAGAGTGGAACAATGGGCTCCAACTCAGTCTTAGGTCTCACCATCCTTCATAATTGACTTCCATATGGGTTTTGAGTCTCTTCAGTCTCAAACACGTGAGCCCGAAACCCAAGTTGAAAACCCTCAGGGTGAGTCTTTACACTCTTGTGAGCAACCACAAAGGGACAACCCCACCATAGGCTCAATACCTGTAGACATTGACCAAGGTCCCAAGTTACTAGGTTTAACTTCTATATCCTTTACTAGCGTTCTATTCAAAACCGATGAAGAGATTACGTCCCTTCATGGTAATGAAGTTGACCTATAACACTCTCTCAAAGATCAACAAAGCCTAGAGAGACCTCTTATCTCTAGCCCCCATCAGCAAGCCATTACATAGGTGAGTCCCACTGATATAAAGAGGACTCATGTAGATTCACCTACCACTACTGAAGGTGCCTCAATGGACCTTCCGAACAGTGGTAACATCTTTGAGAGTGAATCTGTGGCAACCATGCCTTTTGATGACTCTGAAAGAGACATCACTAAGCAAGGAAACCAGGCTGCCAAGAAACCACATCTGGTGGCGAGGATGAACATACTAGGTATGTTACATCATCTCCTATGATTCTTCAAAAGAAGATGAGGGAAGACTACAACTAACCATTACAGACCTATTGTCTATAGTCTTAAACCTCGAATCTAAGTTTAGGACGTTAGAGGATAGGTCTGCCACTCAACCACTTGAGATTCACAGTCTCAAAGCTCAACTAGCTGAGAAATAGATTTAGAGATCTGTTAAGCATGTACCCATTCAAGTCTCTTTGACCTCTTCCTCTAGTTCATCTAGCTCTCAAGATGATGCTACAAAAATGGGGAGAGTGTTCACAAACAAACAACTAAGGAACCACAGAGCCAAGCTTCAACTTCCAGATACTCGGCTCCCATTGCAACTATCTTTCCTAAGCCATACCAAGTAGTCCGGCAAATAGACCCAAGGATGCTTAGAGGTCTCTATAGGCACTTTTCCAAGTTTCTATTGAGATATTCTCTAGATCAGCCTATCCCTGATACGGCTATGATGTACTTTGGAGCTGAAGAGCTTCAGAGGTTAAGTGCATCTTCTACCACTGTGGAAGAAGATGGTCAACCTAAGGTCAAATGGAACCTGAGATTAAATTCAAAGGGGACATGAGGACTGATGTCCCAACAATCAAAACAGTTAGGACAGATAGTGCACCCCTCAAACTTCTGAAGCTGAAGTCAAAGCCTCAGAAGAACAAGTTGAGTCTTCCAAAGCTGAGATGGAAGCTGTGGAAGGACTGTTTGACTTGTCTGAGGATCTAATAATCACAGATGCAATTATAGAGCTGGCATCTAAGGTGAATAGTGAGGACTTTCTTAACCAACCCCTAGCTCAGACAATCATACTATCTCTATCTCAATCTGAACCCTCCATCCAAGAACCACCAACGTCAAGCACTTCTAAATATGATAAAGGAAAAAAGAAAGTGAGGGAGGAAGACCTTCAGGAGGAGGAGAGGATTGAAAAGTTTGAAATAAAATGTAGACTTCCAACTGGGAAGTTGTTTGTTTCAAGTTCCAAAGTAGCTGCAACGAACCAGGAGGCAGTCAATAACAAAAAGAGGGTAGAGATCATTGACAGGCTCATCCAGCTTCGAGCTGCCAATGAAGACATACTCCTGCTACCATTAGAGGAGTTAGTAGAGATAGAAAAGGAAACTTGGCTTCAAATTGAACAAAAGGAGGAAGCAACACAGTTGGCTTTATAGGAGGAAAGAGAAAGACAGAAGAGGGAAGCTGATCTGCAGCTTCGGGGGGAAAGGATTTCAATCCTAACCTACAGAGGTTTCTCTCTTCAAGAACTATCTCCACATGATAATGATATGATCCTATTGCTCTTCAACAAAGAGCAGGATCAACTAGAGAAAAAGAAAAAGAAAGTTGCGAGAGAGAAGTTAAGGGAGAAGAAGAAGAAAGATGAAGAAGCTAGGGTCACTTATGCCAAGAAGATAGGTGAGAAACCCTAGATGAAAGACTATCTCCGTGCTCATGGCTTCTCTGGTAGGCAGGTGGGACCTATGTCTGAAAATACACTCCAACGAATTGTTAGCGACATCAAGGCTACATTCGTTAAGGAAAAAGGAAAGAGATGTACAGAAGGGTACAGGGGATGATCTTCAAACCAACCACTCAACCCCAACATGAACCAATTTCCTCTCCATTCCCCATCAAGACTGAACCCTACACACCTTAACCTACACCATTATCCATACCAACTTCCTCACATCAACCACCTAAACTACCCATCCTCCAACCCAAAACACTCTCCAGAACCACAACACCACATCCTACCCAACAACCTTCTAAACCATCTCCCTAGGCTTCTAAACATCTATCCTTAAAAGAGTTCAAGGCAATCAAGACAAAGCTCACCAACTGCATAACCTTGAGCGACATCTCTTATGAGGAAGACTTTGTCAAACTAACCTATATTGATGACTAGAGATCAATTTCTTGATCTGCCCATAGGAACACTGGACCATGCTGCTAGACCTCTTAGTCCAAACTCTGACTCCTTAAATGATGAAGAGAAGAACCTGAGAAGAAAGCTGGTGACTCTACTGGATACAAATAGAGGGGACAAGATTCCTAGTCAGCCTTTTGTGACTAGAAAGAAATTCATCCAGTGGAGGTTCGATGAAGCCTCTCACAACTTTTTTGTGGAGAGAGAGAATATAGAAAGCAACAGGCTGAATGCCTCCTCTCTACTACACTCTAGCAGACTCGACATTGCTTAGTTAGTAGAGAAACCATTCTCCAATCCCTACAACTCCCAAACTGCTGCTCACATCAGAAGTCATCTTAGCAGCCTTCATCTTGCTGAGTTAACCGCAAAAGCAAAGATTGAAGAGGAGTTGAAGCTGAGAGATAAGGAAGACAACAAAAGATCAACCACCAAAGGCACAACCTTTGTACATATGGTGGAAGGCCCTGAATTGGAACCAATAGTTAGATGGGAGTATGACTCTAGCTCTAGTCAACTAACTCTTTTCAAAGGGACCCAACAGAGGGTGCATATCATTCAAAGTGAGAGATTTGATCTCCTGCCCATGAATGATTTGTAAAAGCTTCATAGCACCACTTCTGGGAAGAAAAAGAAACAGATAAATATATGCTTTCCCTAGTGCTGAAAGTTTTGAAAAGCAGGAAGAAGTGAGGTTTTGGTAGCATCAGCCTAGGGGGAGTTTGTTGGATCAAGAAGAAGGCTGGTGCAACCAAAACCAAATCACTAAGACTATTTTGGTGTAACTAATAAAAGACTTCTGACGCTAAGTGTGGAACTTCAAACTCTACTTCCGAAGACAAAGTGCAAGATCAACTTCCAAAGACAAACTCTACTTCTGAAGACAAAGTATTCACTTTCGAAGATCAAGACTTAGAAGAAAAGATCAGAAGTCAACTTCCGAAGTATGAAGAAAAGAAGAAGTCCTCAAGCGTCGAAAGAAATAGCCTCTTCCGAAGTATAAGTGGATTCAGAAGAACTTGTTCTTCCCTAGCCAACCAACCTTCGGAAGACACTACTATGAACCAGTGAACATAAGTATGGTGTCTCTGACACTCCACTGCAGACCTCTAAGATACTGCATGGCGTTTTCTTAAAAGCCATGTAGGTGACTATACTTTATTCCACTGTTCATCTTTATTAGTTAGTATAGTTGCCAACTTTAGTTGGTGACAAATGCAAAGTCATTGACATGTCATGACTATCATATCTTAGATAATACTTTATCAAAGATACCTTAACTTTATCATTATTGTATATGCTTTACTCATAGGTTTCCACCTAGTATCAAAGTATATTCGGTTGTAGGTAGTAGTATATATAGTTTCTCATTGTAACTCATGTAATATGCTTGTAAGAGTCTTGTAATGATTTGAGTTGAGAAGTAATATATGCAAGTACCTTGAAATTTACTTCTTTGTGTTCTTTGCTACTTATTATATTATTATCAACTCTTAGAATAAACTTTGCTTCATCTGATTTGAGTGTAGTATAAGTGAGTTTGGGAGAAAATAAAGTTTCGAGTGACAAAAAAAACCAATCCTGGACCTTTGTTCATATGCTTTACCTGAATTCCAAGGAAAAAGTCTAATTTTCCCATGGTGTTCATTTCAAACTTCTTCTTCATAATGCTCTCAAAGTCTTTACACATTTGGTCATTTGTGGAACCAAATATGATGTCATCAACATGGACTTATACGAGCAAAATATCTTTCCTGGAGTTTCTTATGAATAAAGTCTTGTCAATGCTACCTCTGGTGTAACCATTGTTTAGGAGAAACTGAGACAAAGTCTCATACCATAACCTAGGTGCCTAGTGCAACCCATAGAGAGCTTTATCTAGTTTGCACACATAGTTGCGATGTTGTGGGTCTTTGAGTTCTAGAGGCTGGCACACATAGACTTGCCTGTCTGTATCCCCATATCAAAAAGAACACTTGACATCAAACTAATAGACTTTAAAGTTCTTGGATGCCGCATAAGCAAGAAAGATCCTCACTGTCTTTAGTCTTGCAACAGGTGCAAAGACATCAGTGTAATCAATTCTTCCTCTTGCATGTATTCTTAAACTGCCAGTCTTGCCTTATTCTTGATAATCAAGCCTCTATCATCTCTCATGTTCTTGAATACCTACTTAGTGCCAATGGGTACTTGCCGTATGGTAGTGGAAATAGGTTCCAAACCTTTCGTCTCTTGAATTGAAGCAATTCGTCTTGCATTTATTCAACACGGCTACTATCTTTCAAGGCTTCTTCTACATTCTTTAGCTCCATCTATGATAAGAACATGAGTACTAGGAGACATTCCCACTATGAGTTTGTCCCTTTTTTCTCACGCATTCAGATATGTCTCCAATGATGTTCTCAGCATGGTTAGTGTTGTGAATCCTGAGCATAGAAATTACATCCAATTGCATGGATAGATCCAAATTGGAAACGTTTTGCTCTATGTTTGGAACACTTGGTCCAACTGATGTCTCACATTCATTCAATGAGAACTGATTACATGAAGGAGAGACAACATCAGTATCAATTGGCTATGGAGTAGCGTGAACAATTGCATGTTCCTTCAAAATGTTGCTTCCATCAATTTGGTGTTGTGCATTGTTGCTCGATGAGTTTTGAGTCTTACTTTATTGACAACTTATTGAAGCTCCACTGGTTCTTGAGATTGTTATACTATTAGATCTTCTAATTGTGGGAGTTTGATTTTCAGCATCTCTTGGAGAACTTGGAACTGTTCTGGGTAACTCAAATAGTTGGTCATCATCAGAATAACTATGAGTACCTATTCTAGTTGAAAAATTATAACAAGAATGTTTAGAATAGTTTGGAAACAATTCTAAATTAAAGATATGATCAGGTTCATTCCCCCTAACATAAGGAGTGTGATCATTTACAACAATGTTGGATGATTCCTCAAATTGTTGATTTTTAATGTTGTAAACTCTATAGGCAATAGAGTTGGAGGAATATCCAGCAAATATAGTATAATTCGATTTTTCAGCAAATTTTGCCACATTGTCCTTTGTGTTAAGTGTGGTACACCTGCTGCCAAAGGACCTAAGAAAGCCAATGAACGACGGCCTCTTGTTCCATAGCTCATTAGGGGTTTTTCCGTGTGTTCTAGTTCAGGACCTTCCACAATATGTAGAAAGGTTATGCCTTTGGTGGTTCATCACTCCTTGTCTTCCTTCACTCTCAGTTTCAACTCCTCTTCAATCTATGCTCTTATGGTTAACTAAGCAAGATGAAGGCTGCTTAGATGACTTCTGATTTGAGCAGTGATGTGCTCCAAATTATACATAAAAATCCTATCAAAAGCACATCAATTATTCCTTAATATCTTCCTTAAAATGATGAAAATGTACTTAAAAGTGTTAAATTGTGTTTTTAGGTGTTTAAAAGGGCAAGATGAACAAAAGAAACATATTTAACAAGAAATTGAAGCGAACCGAGCTTTGGAATCCAAGCATGGGGTCGTGCCTCATTAAGCACGCCCCCATGCCTTGCAAGAAACACACCCCCGTGCTAAATTAACACACCCCCGTGCTTGGACATCTGATAAGGACAAAAGTATTGTCCCTTAAAAGTAGACATGGATTCGTGCACCACCTCCAACACGGGTCGTGCCCCATTTAGCACGGGGTCGTGCCTTTTTGGCACAGGATTGTTCTTAAACACTCCGGAAAGCCTAAAAATAGAAGCCTAAGTTCACCATTTTTGGTAAGCTTTGGTGGGAGAGTTACTCTGCAGAACTCTATCAGGAATCAAGACTGCATGGTCATTTGGAGGCTCGGGAGGTGCATACAACACTTGGAAGAAGCTCAGGATCGTCTAAACGCCATCCATTATGGATTATCGGTTTGATTGTTCTATTTCACCAATGATTACATATCTATCTTCTTTGTTATATGTTGTTATGTACAAGCTCATTATGATCTAAACTCTTTATACCATCCTAATCAGATGAAACTTATGTAATTTGTGATGAACTAATGGTGTGATAAATATTGTGTTAATGTTATGGTGGTCTTGGGAAAACTATTGATGGGTAGCATCTACATTTGAATGGGAAGTTATAAATTTATGGTTTGTGATTGTGATCGTCATACAAAGTTGAAAAACCGTATGATTAACTTTCATTCGTGAAACCGGTCTTCATAATAAACCCATGGCTAATGAACTAGAAATGGTTATTAGAAATTATATCACTTTAACTTTCTGATAATTTGCGGGTTCCCTTTTATTAGTTCGGAAACTTCAGTAATTGTTACGGTTTTCTAAAATTAATGGTATGTTAGGAAGGAACCTGATCAACTCTCTTTTTAACATTAGTTATGTTTTCAGAAATCGTATGTAAAATAGGACACAAAAGATTTACCTACATTACTAGGGCTTTGATCTGAGCAGTAAACTCAGCCTGACAAGATCAAGTCACTACGGTAGCAGGATAGATGAGAAATCGTGCCAACTCATCTTTATAAACCTTAACACAATTACATTAATCCATATCTTTAAATCACACCACCAACTCATCACAGTTACATAAGTGGAGTGTAGTAGGATGATAACTTTTATTCCCTGGTTTTAAATCCGAACACTTCAAATCTTAATTTACATTCTTTATTATTGTTTATTTTTAAACCCTAGAAATCTTTCCAATACAAATTATCACCTTCTTTAACAAAAACAAAATCTGATAGTCAAACATCAAGTTTGTTGAGTAGGCTAGGTGTGTCCACGGATTGATACTCGGTTCTTACCAACACTATATTACCACATGACAGGTACACTGTCTTTTGTGTGTGTGGTTTAGTACTTGTAATAACCAATTAAAACTGAATCTGTGCGTAAAATATTTATTAAAATTTATATACTATGTGCACACCATCAAGTTTTTGGCGCCGTTGCTGGGGACACACGACAGTTTGAAAGACAAACTAAATTTTTGACTATCTTGTATAGAACTTGTTAATATATTCTTATTTAAACTTCATTTTTAGTTTTAGGTAGTTTGCCTTAGTTAGTTTAGTTATTTTTGCCTGATTCATTTTAAGCCTTAGTTAGTTTATGCTTCTTCATGTTAGTGTATTTCCGAATCGTCTAGTTCTGAACTTGTTCCGCCTCTTCCGGAACCCGAACAACTTTTCCGTCAAAGATTGCTCAAAAGATCACAACAAGAAGCACCAGTTATTGAAGAAGACATTTTGGAAGATACACCATCTGAAGAAGACATGGCTAACCTAGACGAGGAAATGAAGATGACACACTATCCCACACTGTCAATAGATGGTTATGAGTCTAGTGTTTTCCAACCAGCAATAGCGGCCAAAAATTTCGAGATTAAGTCTAGTATTATCCAACTCAAAGAAAACTCTGTTCAGTTCAATGGGTTACAAGACGAAGATTCTAATGCTCACATCTCATGATTCCTTTGTATTTGTGCAACCTTCAAAATCAATAACTGTTCAAACGACGCCATTCGACTAAGACTTTTTCCATTTTCACTTCGAGGCTGAGCCATCGATTGGCTTGATTCGCTTATACCTCGTTCCATCACCACATGGGCGGAAATGGTTGAACAATTCCTTTTGAAATACTTTCCACCCGATCGCATTGCCAAACTAAGAAGCAGCATCACAAGTTTTCGCCAAGACGATGATGAATCATTACATGTAGCAATGGAGAGATATAAAAGTCTCTTTCGGAGATGCCCACATCACGGACTAGATCTATGGCTGCAGTGTCAAACCTTTTACGATGCAATCAGCGGAACCCACAAGAAAGCAGTAGACCAAAGTGTGGGAGGAGATTTTTGAAATGTCACACCAACAGAAGCATACCAAGCCTTAGAAAGAGAAGCTAAGAAGAGCTTTGCTTACAATCCCTTAAGAACCAAACCCAGTTCTAATGGTATTCATCTAGTAGACTCTGAAACCCTAATTGCAGCCCAATTAGAAGCTCTAACCAAAAAATTCGAACAATTGCAAAGCAAGCAGAAAAAAACTCCAACACGATGCAACACATGTGGAAATTCACACAAGACCAATGAGTGACCACAAGGCATTATGATGGTTGAAGATGTTGACTACGTAGGAGGCCCAAACAACTCATACAATTCAAATTGGAGAAGCAACTCGAATTACAGAGATGCTGGCAATAACCAACAATCATCTGGATTCAACCGAAGGCCACCTTACCAACAACAGAAACCACCATACCAAGGTACCAGCAGTAGTAACCAAGACCGTGGAGCATCATCAATGGAAGACTTATTGCAGCAGTTGTTGTTAACCACACAAGCCACAGATGAGTACACCCGGAATCTGATCGAAGAAATGAGGAGAGATTCCTAAGAAACGAAGCTGACATCAAAAGCAACAAAGCATCATTACAAACCATAGAGCACCAAGTAGGTCAAATTGCACAACAACTATCTGAAAGACCTTAAGGAGCTTTGCCCAGCAACATTGTAACAAACCCTAATGCTCAAGTCAAAGCCATCACCACCAGGAGTGGCAGAACCACTTAAGGTGATGCACCCACATTACAACCCATCCTTGAAGAAGTAGAAATTAAAACTCCAAGTAATGCGAGTGATAAGCAAAAGAAACCTGTTGTTATTGAAGAACCAACAAAGAAATACATTCCACCACCATCTTATGTTCCACCACCTCCATATCCAGGTCGTTTGAGACAACAAATAATGGAGGCACAATATGGCAAATTCCTTGGGTTGTTCAAGCAACTCCAAATTTCTAAAAGGTGACTTGTCAAACAAAAAGAAGCTGGAAGAGTTATCACACGTGGTTTAGAATGAAAAATGCTATACAGTTCTTCAAAACAAACAACCTCAAAAGATGACTAATCGAGGAAGTTTCACCATACCTTGTCTAATAGGAAATCTTTTTGTCAGTAATGCGTTAGCTGATTTAGGTGCAAGCATTAACCTTATGCCTTATGCGGTTTTTGTAAAATTAAACTTAGGTGAACCTAGACCTACCGGTATGAGCATCCAGTTAGCTGACCGTTCTGTCAAATATCTGAGGGGCATCGTTAAAAATCTTTAGTTAAAATTGACAAATTCGTATTTTCCATTGATTTTGTAATCCTAGACATGGATGAGGACAAAAATGTTCCTCTTGTCCTAGATCAACCTTTTTAGCGACTGCTCGAGCCCTCATTGATATTTGTACAGGAAAACTCACGCTTAGAGTAGACGAGGAGGATGTAACGTTCAATATAGGCCAATCCATGAAACACCCTCAACATCATGATGACTCACTCTATTACGTTGATGCTTGCGATTCGATCATAAGCCGTCATTTGAAGGAAACCCTTCAAAATGAAGCTTGCAACACTTAATTAATAGAAGTCCAAATCACAGAACCTATCCATGAGAACCAAATCATTCAAGAACTTGAAGTTGATGCAACATAATTTCATCAAGAAGCATTTGAGATCATTGAGCAAGACCTAGAACCAAAAGCCAAACCTTCTATAGAAGACCGTCCAGTTTTAAAGCTCAAAGAACTTCCATCTCATCCCGAATACGCTTTTCTTGAAAACACATCTCAACTTCCTGTCATAATCTCATTCGCCTTATCAATTGATGAGAAGAACAAGTTGCTTAATGTGCTTAAGGCACACAAACGAGCAATTGCATGGAAAATCATGGACATCAAGGGAATCAATCCATCCTTTTGCACTCATAAAATATTGATGGAGGAGAACTTCAAATCCCTCATTCAACCTCAAAGACGTTTAAACCCAAGCATGCAAGAGGTGGTGAAGAAAGAAGTAATCAAACTGCTAGATGCTGGTTTGATTTACCCTATTTCTGATTCGCCTTGGGTCAGTCCCGTCCAAGTTGTTCCAAAGAAAGGAGGA